>JAQQZY010135881.1:0-20609 GCA_030068375.1 Ostorhinchus rueppellii | reverse complement strand
CACACACACACACACACACACACACACACACACACACACACACACACACACACACACACACACACACACACTGTACATAGACGTAAGCGTTCACTTCCATTATATCTGTAAGCTTGAAACATTAATGAGTTCTACTGAGTAATATGTGGTTTACAAAGCCATATTCATCAAAGGTGATCAGGAGGAGATACTGAATGAGAATGATCGAATACTTTGTGACTGCTTTTGCTGCTCTTTCCCCAATGAGCTATTGATCGGCCTGATGGGATTCTCCTAAGACTATCCCTTTATAACTTAGCCGTGTTACCCGACACACACCCAGATAACGCCACACATCAGCACGTCCACTCGACTAAATAGATCCCTTATCACTCCTTACACCCTTCCCCTGGAATTGTGTTTAAGGTGTGGGAACACAAAAATGCTATTTTGTACACACACACACACACACGCACACACAAACCTCGAGCAGCCCTACAGAGGCTGAGGCTACAAGGCTGTCATGGCAACCATTCTGGAAAGGTGCGATTGGTCAAGGGGACGACGTGCAGAGAAATACTTGCTGAGAGGAAGTATGTAAATTCACTACACATAACAGAAACATGCAGTTAAAACACACAGGCGCCCTGGGACACCGTTTGTTAATCATGGTTTTCTTCGTAAGGGAGAAAAGACTCTCAAAATGGGTGTATGTTGAATAATGAGTAAACAGACAAATATACACTGACAAGTCAGGGCGAACACTAATTAGTTAATGCCACAGTATAGGAAGTGACAAGTTGGTTTATATGATCTTCAAAAAATACAGTAAGACATTTAATTAAAAATATGCAAATGTGCTCAGAGTTTGGGGCCTATCAAATTCAACTTAACAGAGGAAAATCTTTTCTGACTACATTTCAATTACAGACTCACTGCACATTTTTCACCAGCGCCACTAAAACAGAGGGGGGAGATTCCTTCCAGTGCTCTGAAATTACACATCTAACGCAAGGTTTGCCTTTGAGTAAATGACTATTGTTCTGGTTTCAGCAGCATGCAGATGAGATGAAACATCACCATTATCAATTGTGATTAAAAAGCTTCAACCTCTTATGGAGCTTGACGAAAGACCTAATGAGAAAATGATTACAGAGATAAATATTAAACTTATAACACTTGTCATAATCACAAAGTTTGTATTCCTCTGCAACAGAAAAACAATTTATTTCATCGCTTCTTACTTTCCATAGAACCTGACAGTGCATGGGTGTATAGGGATGTGCTGCATGTTCTGTGGTACAGTAAAAAGGGCAGTGTGATCATATCTCAGGCCCTTTCCCCCATCACTGGTCCCTTGTGTCCAATTAGGGAGGAGAGAAAATCAAACCAGTCACCACTAGCAAAATGATCGATCACGCTGACCCATGTGTGTAACATATATGTAACATGTCAGACTATGAGCTGGACTAATACATCAGCTTATACATGTGTTGACCCCAACATTCCCCAACAATCCCACCGTGGCTGAAACATTTGGGCTGTGGATGGTTGTGGTAACTGCCAATGACAAAACTGTCACTGTAACATGTACGAGCAGTCAGCTTTATATTGATATTTTAGTGTAAATTTTCCCTTTTTTGGCACTTATTTTAAATGACAATGAAAGACTCTAAGTGGGTAAGTTTACACTAGTGGGATAAGGTTAAGATCTATGCAAATCAGCTACAGTCACTCAATACCCACATGGAAGTGGTATAGAACTATGAATCCCCCTACCTTTAACTAATTAATCATTCATACATCACATCTACATATTCAAATTACCTGAGCTGAAGTCACTGCAAGTGGGGGAGGTGATGATATGGATGGTGGGATGCTAAGTTGTGTGAAGAGAAAAAGGAGAAAGCAAAGCAAAATGAAAAAAAAGAGAGGTGGGGCTGCATTCAAAGGCATACTGTAAAAAAACTGTTTTGTTCTAGTGTCTCGGGTTCATCTTGGGGTCCTTAACACGTTCCAAGTAATGTTGCAGCTTGCAGTTAGCCTGTGACCGAGCAGTGCCGTTTGCATTAGCACTTGGCTGCACCACTCACAAGAAGCCGTGTGCTGTCACAGCCATAGCACCAAAGTCTTTATGGCCACAGCTGACAGACTCCAACCTCTGCCCTATTAGTGAACATACTGGGAGCCTCTGTGCTCCTTTCTACTCAACTCTCTGTTCTTTCTGTCTCCGTGTGCCTCATCGGAGAGCCTTGATTAGGGCTTTGGGGAACCAGAAGACAGAGAGCACGGTGACAGACAGAGGAGGAAAAAAATAAAAAGACAAAAAGGAGAGGAAAGAGAAGCCAAAAAATGACAACCAAAAACAGACAAAAAGAATTCTTTTTTTCCCACTCTTAATATTGCAACACACGCCAAGTAAAAATGCGTGGCTATGTGTTACATACTTATCGTTATTGAGAAAACTACAAAAAAGACAAGGAAAAGACATAAAAGAAAGAAGAAATAAAGAAAAAGAAATAAAAAAGGGCATTAGGAAGACAAATATGAGACTGGATGTAAAGTTGAGGAGAAATATGGAATTTAATAAGTATTTAATAAGTAAACTATAAAACATGTTCATGCTGCCAATTTGTTCACAGGTCTTGTGAATGTGGCCAGTATCAGATTTTGGTGTGAACTGGTCACAGTCCTGAACTGTAAACAAGAACAATAATAAAGATGTCACACATAACCCACTGTTGTCTGGAAGTAAACATGGAGGCCACTGAAGCCAGGGTTCCACTTATAAGTTGTGCAGTGGAAGCCAGAGAACTGGTGAGCAGGTTATAATGAGGACATGGAGACAGGGCCAAATTTTTCCTCTAAGTGTCTCCTGCTACTGCAGTATTGTGATGAATGCTGGTCTGGGACACTGGGTGTGACGTACAAGTTGCATAAATACTAATATGACTGTTCATGCTGAGATTACATTACAAAAATATGATCTGGACTACATACAGCACAGAAGTAGCCCGCATATGTGATTTGTACTGCACACAATGGCAGAAACAAAAGTTTAGCAAAAAGAAAAATCAAATATGGATGACTTTTACTTGCAGTCTGAATGTAGTCATGTAGTGAGAGGCAATGTTGCATATAGGTAGTACCATGTTAACCTGCATGTTATTGATGTTTTGCTTCAACCCCCTGCCCGTTATCGCCTGCTGATACCCCCTGGGCTCAGCATACACAAGTTAATCTATGCATCCTGGAGGACTGTGGGGCCAAAAGGTCAAGGTGGGTGTGTAAATAGGTGGGTTTAAAGTTTATTGAGCCTGAGGCATGTTTTAATAGACAATTCTTACCATATCTGTTTGATACACTGTTCATACTGCACTAATAGGTGCATTTTCTCCCCAAAACACATTCTGATTTAACGTTTTATCTGCAAGAGTCACAACAATTCATCGCACGCTTTCCGATTTTGTTGTAGCACTTGATGGTTGTTCCAATTCAGAATATTACGTTTAACAACATATAAAAGCAACAGAAGCAGCAGAGAAAAGCAGTAAACCCCTTTCATTCAGCTTCAGAGGGTGCATAAACAGTGCAGATGACCCACATACAAACAGAGCACGTTTTACCCTTTAGATACAGTAGAAAGGTCGGCCAGCGGCGTGGTGGAAGCTCCTGAAAGCTATATATTGGAGGAAGGGGATCTTGGGTGGGAGTGGGGGTAGTAAAGTCAGACTTGGCTGATGACTGGGTGGGCTGGCTGGCTGATGAGCAGTGAGGCTGGCTGTCAGTGTGAGCCTGTAATTGAGGGTGGGTGTGAGCTTCCCCCATGGATTCCCTATATTCTGACAGCTGCAGCACAGAACAGGCTGTTCACACAGAGCCCAAGTAATCATCATCTGCTCTCACAGTCTGGACTCCTGTACACCTCTATCTCTATCAGCATGCTTACACAGATGAGAGCACGCAGAGGTAAGAGTGTGGGAACAAATTGGACTAAAGCAACAAATGTGTAATTGTGAACACTCAATTTATTTTCATTCAAAATAACAGGCTACGAATTGGAAGGCGAACGCAAAGAAAATGTACGCAGAACCTAACAGCTCCTTGAACATGAATGACTTTTCCTGAAGTAGCTGACCTATACGACTCACTCAAGAAGAGACACAAAGAGGAACATGTATTTCAAAAAGACATTTTGTTATGATATGAAAAAAATCATTTTCTATTTTGATCCATAGCTGAATGTGGTTGGCAAAGTGTAGCTCTCCAGGGAGTCTGGGTCTGTGATCCGGCAGTGCTGCAGGTTGAAAAGGAATTCACATTTGCTACTGCCTGAAATCTACAGCATCAATGAGCCAGACTTAAATGTGTTTCAGTTTATCATTTTTATAACTTTTAAGCTGTCTGTTTCTGCCCCTGCCTCTCTCACTTATTTTGTCATGTCTTCTTGACAAGGATGGCGAGGCTTGTGGCATTTCTTAAACCTTACATTCTTACTGTTCTATTCACTCCCACTCTCTGGCCTTTTTAAAAGTGAAGGCATTGGAGACAAGCACTGTCGTATTGTTCTTGTTGGTTTTTGAGTGATCAGTATAGTTTCTCTGGCAGAAAAGCTGCATGGTGCCCCTAACCTGCACTTGCGTGGGCACACACAAGTAGTGCTATTCCATGTAACTCTCTTGGAGAGCTCAGATCAAATCTTCTGCATGGTAGGTCACCAGGGCCCTGAGGACCCCTCACACTTGACACAGTTGCCCACAGATGTGGCCTGCCTGTAAAGAACACAGCAGTCACACCGCATCCATAGTTTTCATCAGAAGGCAAGGGAGCAGCAGCAGGGTCAGGGTTTGGACAGAACCAGAGACATGCTCCACTGGACCACACAGACGAGCTGCTGTCGCTCTAATTGGCTGCGGAGCAAAGTGAAAACCCAATACACTGCACTCATATTAGCCTCAGCTTTAAGGACAATAGGAGCTGAAGGACCACAACAGCAAAGCAGACGAGAATTAATGATGGCCATTATGGCTGCCAGCAACCACAAACCGTTAATTTCAAACCAGGTTTTTTACAAGACAGGCATAATTAAGGGCCAAGTATGCCAGACTGCATCTTCTGGCATGTAATATTTCCGCTTTTAATGTAACACATCTGACAGTGTGTTTCCATTTTAGATCTCACCCCCCACTTCAAATCTGTCTTGACTATAGCTTTGGGCTATTTGGCAAAAACATTTATGTTCGTTTGGTTTAATACTTTAAATTAGCCCACGTCACACTGCTCTCAGTCTGACCTGTTTAATGCATCTTGACACCAGCAATTCTCTAACAAGCATCTGAATGCGTGTAGACATGGGCTGTTTGATTCCTCCGCACTTCTCCTCTCCAACCGGGGAGTTCAAAGACTCATATTTCGGTGAGGATATAAAAAGGAGCAGGAGAGCCCAGAGAGAGGGGATTGAGAAAGGAGGGAGTGTTTTTATACTTAGAGTGAAATGATTTTAAGTAGTCTGTTTAAAGGGGGGATGTTAATTGCCACCAATTCCTCTTCTTGTAACTCTCTCTCCCTCTCTGTTTTCCTTTATGTGTATTGCGTCTGGCAAACCAATTTGTGCAGGCAGCATCAAGGAATTTCTCTGCACAATCAGATAATACAGAGCATAGCCAGAAAGGCTGAGCTCTGAGTTAAGATAATAGCTGGATTTAAGGAAAATCTCATCACATGCTTTCTTCCTCACACCTGCAAGCGAATCAGACGCAACCAGCAGATGAACAATAAAGAGATTGGTGTCTGCTTGTGTGCACGTTTATTTATGCATAACACACACACACACAAAAAACATGAAAAGAGGAGACATTTGGTGGCAGATATGGAAGAGGAGTTTAAGTGTTTAGAAAGGAAGAGAAGCAAAGACATCCTGGAGATGTGATTTTGACAAGCGCACGACATTCATCCATTCTGACAGCCGACTTGGTGAGAATGACGTTGGTAGAAGAGCAGGAATGAATAAACTCCATCTGACATGGTGATGAGCCCTGACCTTTCAGGATGAAAGGAGGAGGATGTAGAGACAGGACTCACACTGCTGTGGGGGTGGCTGGGTGACACATACACAGGGTGCCCCCCTATCCTTTTCTCTGTGTATGTGTGTGTGTAGTTGTGCGTCTCCATGCAGACACATTCCCACGCACTGAGGTACAGTATATCTATGTTTGTCAGCCAAGAGCTACAATTCATTCAAAGATGTGACATGGGTCTAGTGTGTTCCAGACAAAGCGGGAGCAGAGGAATATTTAACCCAGCTTAGGGTTCATGACAGCCAGATGCTGCTCCCTTTGGCTCCTCGGCTTCAGAGAAACGATACTGAAAAAAAAGGGCTCGTATGTATGAAGGCAAGGAAGAGACGAAAATTGAGGTGAAAGCTGGTGTTATTTGTTATGAAGAAATACTCCTGCTGCAGGTGAAATCTGCAAAGCTTTATGGCGAATTCTCTGCTTCCATTTCTGTCTCACACTTATGCCATTCTCCTTCTCTGTCTTCTTCTCTGTCCCTCAGGCTGAAGGAGACATAACAGCTAGTGACAGAAGTTAAGTGATTCCCAAACCCGCTGTTTGCACAAAAACCCAGCAGCAAAACACTGTCCTGCACATGGATACTCAAGCATTAACACACACACAAAACCGATTAGGGACTACAACACAGTCTGAACTGTTGAAGCCACACGTGCATGCTGTCTATCCTCATGTATACTTATGCATATTTTTCATATTGTTTGCAAATTCATCCACTCAAATGCGTTTTGGCTCCTGGCAAGAAAAATCCTTTTATGTGATCCGAAGTGGGCTTTGTCTCTGTGTGCTGTCTTGGTCTTCCTCTGCCCTTCTCTCTGTCTGTCTGCCTATTTTAATGCAGATATCACATCAAAGTCTCCATCCCACTCCTTTTTCCATCCCGACGTGAGATGTAGGAATAAATGTCTAGACTAGCCAGTTAGAGTTTATAACATCTGAAGTTAAAACCACTTTGTCAGCAGCAGATGTCATACTTGGGCATTACTGCACACACACAGACACGGACATACACACAAGCATACACAGCACCCAAGTCTGGCTGAGTGCAAGAGCTGGAAATATCACCAGTAGAGGAGATAGACACATTGTTCCTTTAAAGATGCCGATTTTGTGTTGACTGAGCTGCTCTGCCACTGTGATCAAAGAGATGGGTGAAACTGGCTGAAAACTATTCATCTGCCCCACGGAGGGAGAATCTGGTCAAAGGATTTAACTACTGACAGGAAGGGACTTGAAATGAGATGCTCTGCTAACAAAGCAACACATCTTTACAAGCTGTAGATGAAATCAAAATGTGCACATACATACGAAGAATGCCAGCTTGAGTAAACAAAAGAATACAATGCAAAGAAAGTATAAAAAAGTGTAAACTCTAGTGCAGGTTTGCATGTACTTTGGTAATGCAACATTTGAGACCATTTATTGGGTATTTATGAGGCCAGTCCCACCATTAAAAAGGTTATTTGCCTGGTAGATAAAGAGTCTGCCGGGGTCTCTAGCACCAGTAAGAGCTTTGGCTTCTCCTTCCTCTTGTTAAACTTCTGACCTTCATGAGACTTGTACATACACACAAGTTGCAGTCACACACAGACTGATGACTGGGTGGGCTGGGTGACACTGTGGGTGCACAATTCACTGACCCTTAATTATGCAATAACACAGAATCCTGAGAATATTTTTCTCCTTTATTGTAATTAGATAGTGAATATTATGGCGGAAATTACACAATGTGCCAGTCAGGAAAATTAAGACGATTCATTTAGTCGTTTGAGTCATTTAGTGATATTGGACTGAAATGTAGAAAGGATTTAGATGGATGTAGAAATACAGACTTTTATAGTGGGTAACACCAATTTCCCATTAGTGCATCTGGAAACTAAGTGGGAAAGAAACAAACACATTAGTGAAAAGAAGATTGGAAATATTACTCACAGTGTTTTATTAAAAGGCAGCTCTTAAAGGTTGGTGAATTTTAATGATTATTCAGTGTGCTGCAGATAAATGTTATTGTATACAGAGAAACAGGAAAAGGGCTGGATAGAAAAGGGTTGAAATGCATGAAATAAAAAAGGGTAAAAGGGAAGAAAAGCAGATAAGAGAATGGAGAAGAAGATGGGACGATGGGATCCAAATGGATGAGGGGGTTGAAAGGACTCAAGGCCCATTTATGTTCCCTTTACATACGAAAATGTATACGTCAGTTTCAAACGATGTTACCGTCACTGACCACATAGAGTGGTACCTCTACTTACGAACGACTCTTCTTACGAAATTTCCAGGTAAAGAAAATCCTTTATGGTAAAATATTGACTCCAGTAACAAAAGAAAGGTGCAATTATTCCATGCTTTACGGTAAAGTACACTTCCACTCGGCGCTCAGGATATGAAAGGCACAATTATTAGATACTTTACGGTACTGTTCCAGTCGGCGCTTGGAGCTGCTCCGCCATTGGCTATGGCATGGCCCCCTGGCACACAGAGGGAGGTCCCTCTGTGAATAGTGAAGTGAATAGTGAAGCAGGAAGTGTGGACACGTTTTCGTCAGCTTTTGTTGACTTTTATTCATTATTTAATTAACGCACATTTTAATTCTTTATTATTTATGCATTTGTAAGAGGTTTGGATACATTTTTATAGTTTAGAAAAAATTTATGTCTACATTTTGGGGGGCTTGGAACGGATTAGGGCATTTACATGGAAAACATGTCTCTACTAACGAAATTATCTACTTACGAAACTACTTCCGGAATGGATTAATTTTGTAAGTAGAGGTACCACTGTACTTCCATGCATCCTTTACGTTGGCATGGATACTAACCAATATATCCACCGGGGGCAGCCCAGAGTCAGAACTTTATGACAACAAACTCAAAAACAAACATGCTGACTGTGGAGGAGGTATTGATTGAACCTCTTGCGTAAGAGACAAAAATCAAGGACATGTTTATAGTTCCACACCAACTCACACAGCCTATCTTCAAAAAGTTCTGTCATTCTTATTTCTTCTTCGTGCCTCATTAGAGCTACGTAACAGGTAGTGACAGCAGCACTGCCCCCATGGTTTCCAGTGGTACTGCTCTGTTTGGCCCGTACCCATAAGCTTTATGGAAACGTGCAGTAATCGGACAAAACGAAGCACGGACAGAAGGGCTCTGTCCGTATTCAGATCAATATTTAACGTTGAGCATAAATGGGCCTTAAAACTATAATGATGGGCTGGGGTGGAAAAAAGGAGTCAGGAAAACGATGGGTTAAAAAGCGCAGCCGACTATTTGTCTGCCTACAGTATGTCTAGCCTCCGTACCGCTCTCCGTCTGTCTGTCTGTCTGTCAGGCAGCAGACACACAGCCGTTGCTGTAAGCTGTCACTATGACATGTGTCACATTCTGATGCCACATCCCCGTTGTGATCTTATTGTCTGAATGACAGCTTGTTCTCTCTGACATCAGCAGGACACACACACACACACACACACACACATATATATATCTATAAACACTCACACATACAATGAGGCTTTCCTCTGCATTTGCCCTGAGGTTGAATACTTCACAGCCTTAAGCAGTCTGTGCATGAATACAGTTTCAGCCCCTGGAGCTTCTGAAGACACAAAACAAAGTAAATGCTCAATAGCTTTAGTGTAATCCCATGACAACTACAAGAAATATTTAAAAATCTATCAATATTTTGCACCTTTTAGTTATTTTTTTGCTGTTTTCAGTGTCGACCGATTGACAGTAAACATAATGATGAATTTGCTCCAGTACTGCCATCAACATCTCTCACCAACACCAGCTGCACATTATTGTGGTGAAGTAATAATTAAAACAACAGATCCAGGGCTTAACTACAGGGACTGGCCAGTTGCCTGCAGAAAGTTAAATGCCACGTCAGTCTAGTAATTCTAGAAACTCTCTGAGCTGACGACGGAAGGAGCTAAGGAGTGACCTATCTCGCGTCTTTCTCATCACTGTTGAGAGCTGCATGTGTGCAGCGCTAATCGGCCACTTGTGAGGAAATGGCAGCAGGTAAAGACGATTATGAGCTGTAGCACAAGCAAGCATTTCAATTACCCTGGAAAAAAACAGTTTAGTTTGGCAGTATTAGAGGATGTGAGCGAAACTTCAACTGCATACATACTGTAGAGTTTGCTGCAGGTTTGAGAGCAAGGTGGATAATATGTGACAGCATTTTAGGCAAGTGAAGAAAAATCCCCAAAATATTAATGTTGAAACCTGGAATGTCTGCAAAAAAGAAATAAAAAAAAATAGGACCTTAATCAGATGCAGCACCAAGCACCGCTTTTCCGCTAAAAAACAGACTGAAAATGGGAAAACAAATAGGCTTACAATTATTTTTTTACTGAAATGCACTTTTATAGCACCTTTCCAGGGAGGGAAGACAGACTGCACACCCACGTAGTGTATGCACACACACAAAAGGAAAATACTTGCATAAATGACAAGTTGCAAACATTTGGCCTCTCAACTCACTGAATGGCAGTAATTGTGTGTTGGAGCCGAGTGACTGACAGGGTTTGAGAGGCAGAATAGAGTGCGGAGGAAAAGGTCGCTTTGCTCGTTATGACTAGCAGGTAGCGTCGGTTTGGATGCACCAGCTGTGATTGGCCATTGAGTTCCAGCCTTCTTGATTCTTGTATTGTTTCTGATGTAGGCTGGGGATACACTAAGGCATACTGACAGCCTCATGCAGAGAACCACTTTGTGTGTGTGTGTGTTCCCAGTGGATGTCGTGAGTCAGTGTTTCAGAAGGCTCATTGCCGTTTGACGCCTACTTCTCCAGCTAAACGGGTTTGCTTTTCAAATGTCAGACCATGGTGGGAGAGTGAGGCAGCCCCCGATGAGACTGATTATTTTCCTAGAAAAATGGAGCAGAGGGGGGAAAAAAGAGGAAAACGCAGAGAGCAAGAAGGAGATGATGACTGCTTTCCATTATTAACCTGGCTCATTCTACCAACTGAGGAAATAGTGAGGCTCTCTTGTTCTGTTGATCGATCCCTCTGCTCTGGGAAGATCGCCAGCACAATACACTCTCTATCTCTCCACCTATCTATTCCTTTCTGTCTATTTGAGCCCTCCTCTTTTTATCTGTCTGTCTGTCATTTGGTTTCTATTATGTTTTCTCAGATAATTGCTTTTCAGTGCAGATAATTCATGGAGTGAAATCCTTCGCCAATGAACAAATTGTCATAAAAAAAAAGTTATAAGTTCCTACATTACAGTCCCAATGAAATGGAATCCAGAGCTCAATTCATGGCATGTGATAAAAGCGATATATGAGCAGGAGTTTTGCAAGTTGAAGGGTGAGGGTGTGTGGCGTCTCGATCGTGCTGCTCGCTAAGAGTCCAAAGGCAGCAGCTGATTATACACGCTTTAAGGTCACAGCAATAAAACCCAAAGAAGCACTGATGAAATATGATTTGAGTCAAACACATTTATTACTCCACTCGCTGTAACTTACCGGGACCACTGGCATTTAATTGAAATTGCTAAGCATGAGGATTTCACCAACAGTACATCTCACTGTCTTTAATGTGCTTCTGCAGTGTAGACAGAGTGAGAAAAAAACTTTGCGTGTATGGTAGAATGGGAAAAAAGCCATGAGCTCTCACCAGTGAATTAAAACATTGTACTGCTGGGCTTATAATGAGACAATAAAGTTCACAAGACATGAAAAGAATGAAAAAAAAAATCTTTATAGCTGTAGGTTTCTATTAAGGCACTTTGTTTCTAAAAAACTGCATGCTCATTAAAGTGTTTTATAGAGTAAATAGATCCATTATTTAAAAGGTGAGAAGAATCTGCTGTTTGTTGTGTTAGAGCTAAAAGCAATAACAGCACATTATTTAAGTGACAAATTTACAGTGTATCTTCAGTTCTCATTAAACAGCTGTAGTGACTGTGGACATCAAATATATGACAAAGCTTTCCTTTGAACGGAAGACAGGATACAGTACTGCTAGAACTGAGCAAAGAAAGATAGTCCTCAAAATGCCCACTTTCTGTCTCATCCAAGTTATGTATCTGCGTTCGATGATTAAACCTCAGAGCTGTGGAAGAGCCAAAAATTGCTCAAACCAAAGCACACAGGAAGCGCATAGTACTTTGCACTGCTGTATACGCATTTGTTTCACAGCACGACTTAAGAATACATTATGTACTGCTGTGTTTGTGTCTAATGCTGAGGTATTCTGTCTGCTGAAGAGTGTAAAGGATTCATGAGACAAAGCTCAGAGCAGAAGGGCCATCCCTCAGTGTCAGACATTCATCACCCAACACACAGTAAGTTACTTTGGTTTGATTCCAACTTCATAATGCAAAGTGACAAAGCCAAGTCAGTGCTAGAGAGAGTGGAAACTTGGAGAGTATCAGACACCCAGGAGAATCCTCCACAACACGACACCCATCACACACGCAGTCTCCTCCTTCCACAAATCAGTGAGGAAGTGTGTGTAAATACTCCCCTCCCATGTGGTCAGTGCAACAGAGACAACATTGTCAATGTCTGAGCGCCCTGTTATATGGAGGTGTTGACAGGTAGCACTCCTTCAGGACTTGTGCGACCACAACAAACTTGAACAGTGCGCACACACACAGGCGTGTGCGCACATACAGGACGTGACGTGACAGACTGAGAATCTCAACGACAATGTGGGATCCTCGGCACATCAATAATGCAGCGCCTTTGACAACTGGAGGAATCAAACTCCCCTCACGGTCTTACTCCATCATCTCTCTCTCTCTCTCTCTCTCTTTCTCCCCTCATGTCACCATCTTTTGCTCTCAATCCCTCCATCCATCTCTTCTCACTTCGTTACCCTCTCCTCTGCTACAGCATGAAGACAGAGCGTGAATTAGAAAGCAGGCAACAGGAACAGAAGAACTGCTGTTGTTCATGCAACTTTGCTGGATGATATCCGGAGTGACAGAGTAACGCATTTGGCCTTACGGGATCCAAATAGATGAAACAGATATGAAAGCTTATAGAGAAGGTTACATGTATGTGTATGTATCTGCATCGACAATAAATGCATATTTGTCTGAGCTGTTAGCTACAGGCGTATAGTTCAGTCATTTAGCGCCCTTGTCAGCAACACAAACAGCCATGAACACACACACACACACGCACAGCAGAGTGTCTGTCATAACCAAAGAGCAGCATCTCATGGTGGCACAGCAGCCGTCTGTAGCCATGACAGATGAGAGCTGCTGGAGACACTGGAGTGTGTACATACAGACACAGAGAACAGAGCCAGAGGCCTGCTGTGTTTGGTTGTCAGTGTTATGGCTGTCACCAACTGCCATGCCATTGCATTGCCACATAAATCTGTATTGTCTGGTGAGTGTGTGTGTCCGTGTGTGTCCGTGTGTGTCCTTTGCACGTTGCTACACTTGTCAGCAAAAGATTAAATCCAGTTTATTACAATCTGTTTTTTATCTTAAGCCTTCAATTTTTTCAGTAGTTATGTTTCTGTACTCAAGTCAAACGCTAAGATCTTAAAAAAAAAAAAAGCACTTTTTTCCTAATCAGTTTTTTTAAATGTTAATTTATTAGGTGCATGCTTATGGTCTTTGTGGGTGTTGTAAATATGTACAATGGTAAAGTGCAAGTGTAATGTATTTGCAATGTAGGTAATACAGAAAAGGTTCTGTCCCTTTAAGAGACACATGTGCAAGGTATTCTGGGATGTGCTGTTAGATCTGTATGTGACTGTTTAATCAAGTATCTGTGGTATGTACAGCAGTATTCAATACAGTTGATCTAGTAAAAAGTCCATGTTCAGAAACCACATGTGGTCACCTCCTTCTATGTCTGGCAGATTCACATACAGATGTAACAGTTTTCATCCGTGGCACTTGTGCCACAGTACATCCACGGAGCTCATGCTGTTAGTGTACAGTGTACACATCTGTGGATCCACAGTGCACATTAACATGGGTCTGAAAAAAAAAACATACTCAAATAAATGTAAACCATTTTAAATGACAGTAAAAATCTATTCTATTGAATGGATCAAATTTTATCGATACAAACTTTCAGTAACTGATACACCGGAATACCATTCCAAACTTTTCAATCACTCACAGTTTCCCTACCGGTGCACTCAGATCATGCACACATGTGCTGGCGTATTGATACGTATCGGATAATCTTCTCATCCCTATTACATAAGAACGTAGTCAGACAACAGGCAGACTGAAGTTGTATGTTTGCAGACCTCAAGAGCAAATTCAGTGGGTAAACCATTATTATATCTAATAGTAGTGAAAATGACAAAGTAGAGTCTCATATTGTTACTAACCATAGTTCTCCTTTTATATTGATGATGTCTTGAGAATCAATCATATCCCCGTCCACTCACTGCTCTCTGTGACTCAGACTTTAACTTTCTCTCTCACTCATTCCACAATTCCTTCCTAATGGCCAAAACACAGTCAACCATGTGACTGGTCACAAATGCTAATGGTGCGTGGCTAACGCAAGTTTCTCCTTTTTTCTCTGAACAGTTCATTCTAACTGCTAAACCTGCAATCTAAATGGGTTTGACAAGCGTGCACACACACAAATACACACATACCTCACAGACATCAACTCATCCATATAATGCTGACAGCCAGTATTGCTCTGCAGAGAGATATTACTTAGCTGTATTGCATTGCTTGCACTTGCAGCAGAGAAAAGCATATTACTCACAAATGTCATTTAGGTGAGAGACTTTGCCTGGCTGCTCCAGACAAGCTGTGTGGAAATAGTTTCCTTCTCAGTCTTCATCCTGTGACCAACTGCTTGAGTGCACCGTGTGGCACTCACACAAGTCACCACAGTGCTATTTAGCACAATACCATTTACTTAAAGTGAAACAAATTTTATTGAAGGTTTTTTCAGGCCACCATTTTTGAGCAATTGCACTCTGCTTGATGTTATTACAAATGTGCAAAAAGCCATACATGGCTAAGTTTCAAAAGAATTTCTTTCCTGCTGTGATGGCAGTGGTGTGTGTCATGGGGGTTGTGCAGGGAATTTGGAGTGGGTGGATGGGAGGTTTTATGAATTCCCTTACATTCAGACACACACACGCTTTCCCTCGCCTTTGAAGGCAAGCGTCACGCGTGATGCCACAATCTCCTCATGAAATGGGAAACCACAAAAGAGGATTGGTGCATGGAGGAAGGAAAGAGACACTCTACCCCCCCCACCCCTCCCTCTGCTCTTTCTTATTCACCCCTAAATGCTGGCAGGACTGGCCCACAGACAAAGAGGGTTTGCTATCACCCCTCCTATTTGTATCTCTCCCTTATTTTATTTTTATTTTTCACTTCTCTTTCTCCTTCACTACTTTTCTCTGCTCAACCCATATGCTGCCACTGAAATCCCATCATTCTCTTCATCTTTTCTACTTGTGTTTTTGCTACTTCCCTTCACTGTACTGTTAACCTTCCATTAGCAAGTCTAATGTCACACTTTCCTGACTGCCTTTTGCATAGCTCCCCGCTTTGCACTTTCCAGGCACTATGACAATGTTTTCCTCAAGCCCCATTAGTGTCTCCTCACACCACTAACAGCCATGTAGCTCACAGAGGGATGAGAGGGGGAGGAATGAAGAGGAGGATTACAGGGGGACAAGGGACAGTGGGTGCAAGAGAGGGGAGAGCACTGGGTAAGACTGGAGAGGGCAGGCCGGACCGAGAGGCTTGCCGAGAGAGAGAGAGTAGAGAGGGATTTAAGGGTAAAGGAAGGGGGGCAAAAGGGGAAATGGTAAAATAGAGAAGGATAGGGCGATGCTGCCGGGGGAGGGGAAAGGAGGGAGTTGGACTGGGAAGACTGGGGGTGGATGGGACCTTCCAATATGGCTGTTTAGCAAACAACATTTGCATAGAACCGATGCAGATGGAGTTCTGTGTCACAGTTATTTACATACATTTGCATAAAATTAATCCCTTTACCAATCTCTGCAGAGACTGTTTCTGATGCAGAAAATAAGTCAACAAAAATGAACTGATGCATCCAAACAAAGCAAACATACTGACACAGACACAGAACAGGAGGAGTTTGGACTAGTGTGTGTGTGTGTGTGTTGGTGCATTTGTGTTAATGTGTAAAGCCATCTGCAGACATCGGAGGTCATTGATGGATTGTTCGACAAAGCAAAGAGCTTTCCTTTGGCAGATAAAGTTGGTTTTATTTCTTCATGATAATTTTCCCTGTATACATATGAATATAGGCCCTGAACAAGTTGTTAAAACTCTCTAAACATTTACATTCCTCCAGATTTTTCACCACTAGACTATAGTAATTCAGTTCTGGTTCAAAGATACCACAACAACACAGTGATATACATCTAACTCCTATATCACTCACTGTTCTGACCACGGGACCTAATTTGGAGATTCCTAAATAACTTTCATCAGTGTTAAACGTTGTAATATAAACATGTCAAAGTAGCTGGACATTGTAGGAATTATAGGTTCAAACAAGAAAAAGTTGGAATGGTCTGACATTGTCTTGTCAGTTTCATTTCACTGGTAAATATTCATCCATTTCTTTAACTCAAGTGTGCGACACATTTCAAAAAAGTGTGTAAAAAAAGTGTAACACATTTCACACTTTGTGATGCTGCCATTTCTTTTCACAACACCAACTGCTTATGCTTCAGATGGAGGGCGGATGTGCAACAGTAGAGAGCTTTTCTTGTCACATTTTGTGTTTAATGATGCAAACATCAAAAAATATACTTTTAACTTTCAATGTTACTTGCAGCTTTCATTCAGCATTTTTATTTCATCAAAAATTAAAATATCAGTTTTTACATCATAACGCAAAGTATAAGGATCTAATCTATTATCTTGGTGGCTCCTTAAACTTGTATCTTTATTTACTTTTCAAATTCAAGACACATTCACCGAGATGTACTTTTTCTTCCAACTGAATTCCATGAGACTTGGCATGCGGAAAAAAAAGAAAGAATAACGACATGAAAGATTCTTTCACTAATCATTTTATCCTGGAATCAATTAAAACTACAGAGCATGAAATAATGCAGATCCTGCTCTCAGGCCAAGTGGGCATTGATCAAATACATTTGGACAGTTTTGTGTTAGAGCTTGTGTATGAGTGCGTGTGTATGTGTGTGTGTGTGTGTGTTTGCAAGAAAGGCAAAGACACAAGCAAGAAACAGACGGGAAGTGTGTTTATGATTGTGTTTCTAAGATTGTGTGCCCATCAGCGTGTGTGGCCATTGATCAAAGACTGAGCCCCAGTTTGCCGCTGAGGAGAGGAGCCAATTGATCAGAAATGGCTGTAATTGGAATCTAAATAAGACCTGCAGCATTGATCCCATCTCAGTTCTCAGCTCCTGGTTTCTGTATATGCAGGTTTTCTCAAGGTCAGACAGCCCATCTCTTCTAACACCTCCACCACCGCTTTTTGCTTCAATAATTACTAAAGTTCAACTCTCACATCTAAACTGTGAGTAACTTGGATGATTGAGTGAGTAGCCTACATTTTATAATAAGCTGCGTGCTGTTTTTCTTTTCACTGCTCCACCTACTCAGTGAAATGGAGTAATTAGCCAAAGTAGCAGAGACTGGTTGCAAATGCCAAACGTTTTTAAGACTCAAACAATAGAGCAAATCAAGGTGGTGGTAAAAGCAGTGTTGCAGAGTTACTGGTGCCTGGTCCACAGGCAAACACGCAATCACTACACTTTCCCCTACAAACAACCTTTGCCGGCAAGATAAGAGCTAAAATATGGGATGTGTGAGTTGCCTGGTGAGCGCAGCGTCATGAAGACAGAATGCAGCAAGTAGCAAATAGCCTTTACACTGTGGGTGTTTAATACTGAGAGCACATGCATAGGTGTCTTTAAATGGTCATTCATGTGTATCCGCAGGCATAAAAGCAATGAGAAGGAATAAGTTTACAACAGCGTCACACATTTAAAATGCATTATTGTGCCATCCCAGTCATTACCATATAGACAGATATACGGTTAGACCTAATACATCTCAACATGTCCTTCAGAATACTCATGCATTCACACATATTTCCCATTACAACCAATCAAAATAACATTAGCATTGCAAATATCAACTCAGGGGTAACCTGCAACCTTTAGTTGTCCCTCTACATGAACACTGGCTTCTGTAATTACAGTTCTGTTATACTAAAATGTCTATAATTAAGAATCCATGTACTTAATCTGAATATGCATAGTTACGCGTCAGTATATAGAAAGGCAGAATGAGTCAGCACAGTCTGTGAGAAGACTGAGAGGTAGATTGGGCAGAACAGAGTCTGCTTGGGTTTCCATGTAAATATTGTGTGGGAAATTAGACATATTGCATGCAATGTGTGCCACATTGACAGAAGCCATGGCTGAGTTGTACAGCTCCATGTCACAGCCCCTCCAAACATAAAGGATGACCCTGATTTGGAGATTAACCTAATATGGATGTGCAGGCTTTTTAAATAATTCATATGTTAGTGCCTGCGTATGTCTGCTTACATGGGTAGATTTGTATGTGTGTGTGTGTGTGTGTGTGTGTGTGTGTCAGCTGTTCCTCAGCCTCAGCGGGAGAGCTACTTGAGTCCTAATGAGGCTGTTAATTAGTGTACATCTCACAAGTGTATCTTTTACAGTACACACACACACACACACACACATCAGTATACAAGTACAAAGAGGACAAAAAAGACAGATGGACAAAAGCATGTATACACATTGGCCAAACATCTCTTTTCTTTGGAGAGGAGAGTGTATTCATATGCGATGTGTGTGTCTTCTGTGTGTGCACTCTATGCATGGGCATGGGCCTTCTCAGTGGGATGTAAGCTAACGTTCCTGTACACGGAGAGATGAGCTGGAAGTGAAGGCACTTCTGAGCCTTCTGCCATCTCTGCGCTCCACCACCTGTTTACACACAATCAGTACTCACACCTACTGCTGTTGTCAAAGTCAAGACCCGAACCGCTGAAATGTATGCTTTTCATTTTTGTGTTATTTTTGTTAAGGAACCGAGTAACATCCAAATATTGAGTCAGATACTGCGTTTGATGCCTGGGCATTTTGAAACTACTCTGTGGGTTTTGTAATCGGTTCCTATGGGCCCTTCGGTCATACAAGAAACAACAGAGCACAGACAATCCAATTCAATTTCAGTCACAAATGATAAAATGTCGAAACTGGGGCTATGAGGTGTTGGCCTGAAAGGAATATCATGAGGTAAGCCTGTTATTCTGAGGCTCAGCCAAATCAAATGAGATTTTCACATTTCTACATCCGGCATTAGATGAAGTAGTGTTTTTCTCCTCGCAGATACGAGCTTGGATGTGCTGCCTTAAAGTATTCATAAAGGCTGAAGACGAAAAGTGCACTAATATTTATTTCATGCTGTCTGTGTGTTTGACAGACATTTCTCAAGTGTGAGCTCATGAGACAAACATCAGTGAACAGTGAAATCTTGTTGGACTAGAATCGATTGTTTTCAGATATTTGGAACTGGATAAAATTACACACTAGCACCATCAAAAAAAGAGAGAGAGAAAGAAATGAAATGCACATACTGAAATACACACAAGACAGAAAATAAAATGTACAATGTGACAAAAACAACACAATGGGAGATAACACATTTTCATCTCTCCACTCCAGCATTCTTACTTGCCCACAATCTGTCAACAACAGAGCACAAGTGACTTCTAATAATATTTTAGATACAATCATGTGTCCCAAACAGCACATTTATTACCCCTCTGTGTTTGAGAAGGGAAAAAACAAAAAAAACAAACAGTAAATTCTAGCTGTTAAAGCGCCTGCGAGTTCAGCACCAAGGACAGATCCCCATTTTCCAAGCTGCGTTTCACTAAGAATGTTTCCACTTTTGGGGGATTTGTAAAGGCCAGACAGGCTCATGTATAAACTTCAGAGGCTGGACAATATAGAAATTTTGTGAAATGAATTACATTTTGCAGCATGACCAGTTCCGGCTTAATGCCTATAAATGCAGCACACAGGTCTTTTCTAGTTCAGAAATGAGAAAGCTAGTATTACTGTGGGACTCTGTGGGTGCACTGAAAACATACTCGTACTGCTGTCACCACCATAAAATCATATAAGAAGAGCCAAGAACCATTCTGCCTCTTAAAGCATTATATATGGGGAAAAAGATCAAGAGAGGCTGTGTAATAGCTCTCCTGGTTCAAACGATTATCATCCAAACATGATGCACAGAAATGAACGGTAAAAATGTGAGTATAGCTGAGATGGTACTAACCTTTTCCAGCTGTTCCAAGAGAAAGCAGAGAAGAAAAAAAGAGAAAAATGGCTTATTATAAACAAATGCTTAAGCTCTTACCTTCAGTCTTAAATGTTTTGTAACATTGCTTTTTGTTTGTTTGTTTAAATCTATGGGCGACACGGTGGTGCAGTGGTTAGCACTCGTGCCTCACAACAAGAAGGACTCGGGTTTGATTCCCGGGCGATTCTTGGGACCTTTCTGTGTGGAGTTTGCATGTTCTCCCCGTGTCTGCGTGGGTTTT
>JAQQZY010135870.1:0-20619 GCA_030068375.1 Ostorhinchus rueppellii | reverse complement strand
ATGACCACAGGGAGCACCACCACCACAGGGACCCCCGACCCAGACAGACCAGGGGGGACTCCACACACAGGGCAGAGGCTCCCAGTCCTCCGGGCCCAAGAGGTCTCCAGGACGACGTCCCAGTGGGCAGACCAGATGCACCTCCCAGAATGGAGCCCCCCATGAGAAAACACTCATTGTATCAGGATCATAATCACCTACTAGCATCACCATATTACCATTATATTAGATAAAGCCCTAGAATATATTATATCCATCCTTATCCTGGCGTCAACTTTGCTTATAAATAACAGCAGAAATCGTGCTGTATTGAGTGTATTATGGCTCATAAAAGATAAATGTTCGTTCTTGGTGTAACTTGTTGGTTGATGTAATTTATGACTGCATAAGGAGAACCTGCTGTCTCCTGGCTCCTTGCCTTGTATCTAATCACATATGTGTGTGGTTTCCAGGGAGATCCAGGACCACAAGGAGCTCCAGGGAAGAGTGGTCCTGCTGGGCTCCAAGGCTTCAGAGGGAGCAGAGGGACACCTGGTGCAATGGTAATACAAAATTCTATACATATTTACATCTTCAGTTTCACTTTGTGTCAACATCACAGTTGATGGAAATGTGCAAACTGTGATGAATACAATTTATTTTATGTGAAAATAGAGCCAAAGCAATTATGATCTGTAATTTCTTGACTGTCAATTTTCTAAAGTAAATTTTATTGCAACTGCTCAATGTGTCTTTTTTAGGGTCCTGCAGGACTGAAGGGGGGAGAGGGTCTACCTGGTGTTGCTGGAGCTATTGTAAGTCAGCTTTATTGCGCGTTATACTGTCCCCTGGTCTTCATTTGGCTGCTATGTAATATAGAAACCTACAACTTATGGAGCTGGAGGCTGTTTCCATGGTGATCAGTGATCATGACCAGTGCACTAAATCAGGAAGTGATCATGTGATACACTCATCTCACCTCTATTTGTGCTTTTATTTCTAGGGTGCCACAGGAGAGAGGGGCCCTGCTGGGTCAGCCGGTGCTATTGGCCAGCCGGGTCGACCTGGTGGTGTGGGACCTGCTGGGCCAATGGGAGAGAAAGGCGATCCAGTAAGATTTGGAACGTTACTAACAATGTGTCTTAGGCAACGATTTCCTTTATTACATAGGGTACCATCACCTCCCACTGCCATGTAAGAAGTAACATGTGATCAACCTTTGGTATGTATCATTTTGTAAAATACAGCAAAAGAGAGGTGGGGAAAGAGGTGATAAAAGACTCAGACAAAAAAATGAAAGTAAGAGAGAATGTATCATGTAATCTAGCTTGTGTGAGTTTTCTTCTTGCTATGATACATTAATCAATGTGTCATGCTGCTGTATGAGGAGAATAAGCACTGTGGCATTTGCTAACTGTTTACTGTTTTCCCATCTGTTCCCCAGGGAGAGAAGGGGCCTATTGGGCCAGCTGGGCATGATGGAGAACCAGGACCTGTAGGACTGCCAGGGTCTGCTGGACCTCCTGGACCACCAGGAGAGGATGGAGACAAGGTAATTTACTGGACAGTTTGGTCAGTGTCAAGTGTTTGCTGATCTTTGGAATTAGTTTTGCCATATTAAGTGGTCTTGACTATATACAACACAAGTGATGTGTGTATATTTTCTTTATAGGGAGAGACAGGAGGACCAGGCCAGAAGGGCAGTAAAGGAGACAAAGGAGAAGCTGTGAGTATGAGTTTTATGCAAATAGTCTTAACACTGTATTACCTTGTATCAACATGGAGGTTGAAGAGAAATTGATTTATTATTTGTTTGGTACAATTTATTATAATAACTTGGACAGTGCATCTCTGGTGTAATGAACAGATGGTTTAAATCAGTGACAATGTATTAAACCTCTCCTATTTTTACCAGGGACCTCCTGGACCTATTGGAAGTCAGGGACCTGTAGGCCAACCTGGACTTACAGTATGTTTCAAAAACTCATGTGTTATGTTAATTTAACAATGTTATGACACGCGACACTAGTTTGTGTAGTGTTTATTTTGCTGACATAGTTGTGGATGTTTTAGGGTGCAGATGGTGAGCCAGGTCCTCGGGGACAGCAGGGTATGAATGGAGCCAAAGGAGATGAAGGACTGAGGGGATTTAAAGGGGCCACAGGTCCATCTGGACTACAGGTAAGAATTATACTAAGACTGCACTCTACTCTTTTGGCCAAACTGAATTTCAATTTTTAAAAATACTTATATCTGTTCTCTGCGCTCACCACATCTGCATTTGTAGGGAATGCCAGGACCACCAGGGGAAAAAGGAGAGAGTGGACATGTTGGTTCAATTGTAAGTAATGTTTAGCAATCTCAGCACATACGACACTCATCTGAAGTCCAGTGGTACGATGTCAACCTCAAGTCGGTTCTCAACTCCACTTTTCTGACTTGCACTTGACTTCATAATTAATGTGACTTTGAAATGTCTTGGTACTGTGTGATATTGGATTTTACCTCAACTTTTAAAAAGTAAAAACTTGATGTAGCTCTATTTGTAACTATTTCACTTTAGAAAGCATTATCAGTTTTTGAATATGAAATGTTTGTAGTAGGAATTTATTGGGAGCAAATGAAAGAATTTAAGCCCTTGATAGTGTCTCTTCCAGTACTTAAATAAATGGTAACACTAAAATACCAATATGCTCATTGTGACAATGAAAATAAACTGAAGCTAAGTTTAACACTTAACACAGTAACTAACATTTTTATCACATCTATATGGCACATAATACAGTTTCAAATGAGGTATTCTTGTTGAACACAACTGGGACATTTAACAATGCAATTTTGCATTGGGGTAAAATTCTTTTATTAGTGTCTGAACCCCACTGATGTGGCCATTCATAACTGCCGCAGCATACTAGGTTTGTGTGTGATTAGTTGCTCCAGGGCATCTTTTATAATGTTAGCAAAACCAGAAGCAGTTTTTTCCTTAACCTCACTGAAGCTTGAAAACCTCACTTTCACTGCTACTCGAGTCATTTAGCATAGTACAATTACATCTGATTTTGCAGGGCACATCTGTCTCATCTGTTTGAACAGCAAAGGAGGCTCTGACATCTGCTAGGCCACCTCCTGATGCACGCTGAACATGCATTCTAAAAGTTGATTATGAATAGTATCTGAGGTGCCTTTAAAGTTGGGCTTTGTATCATAATGACATCCGATTCTTGAACCACCTTCACACATCGTTTCAAAAATGCTCTTAAAAATGCCAGGGTTCTGTGTAGTTGACGATTCATCACAGCCCTGCAGAGCAAAATTGCATTTGCTGCAAAGTTTAAAGCAAGGTAAGGCAAGTTTATTTATTCAGCGCATTCTATACATAATGGCCATTGGTGCGCCTTAGCGACATCTTTAGTGACATCTAGTGGGTCCTAGCCCTGCTAGCCTGTACTTTTGAGAGGTCACATCTCTTTGCCAATATTTCAAGTTACTATTTGGTGTTTAAGGCCATTCACAGAACAAAAATATAAGCAGGGTCCAGAGCTTAGGTCTTGACATTTTGAATCGTTGCATCATTTTTTCCAGAGTTGTTGAATGTAGTGGGCTGCATCCGATACAGCCTTCACATGAGAGCACTGAAGGAATTTTGTGCAAAGTGCAATTTTTAGAAAAGCTTATTTTAGAAAGCCTGTGAGATGAGCCAATTCTATATAATCCGGTGTCTCTCCGATTAATATATGTACAATACTGTGAATGTTCAAGGTATCAGCAGGCTATGAACTATTGCCTGCACACAGGCACCCCACTGCAGCTCATTAGGTTTTAATTAGTAGCAACTATTTAGTTTGTTAGTGCCAGCTGTGCTGATTCTGCTGCTCTCAAACTTCTGAACCAACCTCGTACGCAACAGATAATCATTAGGCCATGGTCTTGAATGGGACTTATTTTTACTATATTCATAATTTGTGGTTTTTGAAAATAGGCATTTTTTAAAGCAAACAAACAAACATTTGGTGGCAGTAAAAACAAGGTATTAGCATTTAGAATAATTATATAAATATCAGCCATTTCACAAAATGTGCTTGTAATTTCTTTGAAGTGTTTTGTGAAGTGATACTCCCAATGATGATAAAATGTTGGCCTTTTAAATCTTTTAACCTATAACAGTCGCAAATCTTCAAGTCTGACTGGGAATGGTAAAGTAGCCCTTAACTTTATGCATGACAAGGATGAGTCCAATGAATGAAGAGGTGGTCCTGTGTTTAAGAGAAAGAAAAAGATAAAAGAAAAAGAGAGAGAGAGTGACGTAGAGGAAGCTGTGGAGCAATGGAGTGGAAGGAAGAGGCGGTATGCTGATTGTGAGCTGGAAGACGGTGTGACAGCTGCTAATCAGATTAGCTTCAGCCTTGGCTGTCTAATGAGCATCCTCCTTTGTGACAGTCATCTCACAACGCTGTCAACCATGAACACACGCTCAACAAGATTCTCTATAGCCCGTCGTCTCCACAGCCAGATTAGGGAGGGAATGCATCAAAATGGAACCAAAACAAGGGAGAGGGAGAGAGAGAAAGAGAGAGAGAGAAAGAGCAAGAGAGAGAGAGAGAGCGAGAGAGAGAGAGATGCTAAGGACTCAGTGGGGAAGTTTCATTCATGTGTGAGTGTTGCGGATCACAGAATTCTCCCCTCTAATGCTCAAGTATCTCTTCGCCAGAAGGATATGTTTCCTCTAGTCCCACACAGTCTCTCTGGGCAGATTGTCTGTCTTTCTGTCTCAGTGTCTTTACAACACAAGGCTCGCTCCAAGACTTCAGAGTGATTCAGAGCACAGCTCAACATCTAGTCAACTGAAACTGAAGCTGAGCACAGTTAGGATTAATTGCTTGGTGCTCCCGAGAGCTGCACAGAAGAGTCAAATCACATGTCGCCACTGTGGCTGAGAGAGTATGGGCTTGCACATCACAGACTAGATGTTTCTTATTAATAAGAGAGAACAAGAGAGAAAGTGGTTGGGAAAATGAGGAAGATTCAGAGCTTGTGTCATATTGAGGGTAATGACCTGTCTGGACATCTTCATCATGTCACTACTGTAATGATCGTAGACACTGGGGCCATTGCATAAGCAATCCAGCATGAGGTGACTTCCAACTTTCTTTTAATTTAGAAGGCATAAGGCGACCTTTGTTCACACTATGTGTGTGTTTGGGCGTAATACTGATATGTACATTCCTATTTACTGCACGGAGATCCTAATGAAAGCTTTTAATTATTGTATCTACACAGGGCCCACCAGGACAGCATGGCCCAAGAGGGCCGCAAGGGCCCATTGGTGGAGAGGTAAAGTACAACAACAAACATCACAAACATCATGCTTAATTTTAAATACATATTGGAAATGACACAATGGTTTATACAACATCTAGCAACAAGTCCTATTTTGTAATGTCTTATATGAGTACATGTTGATTTGGGTGCTTAAAACGAAATACACATCCAGCACTGCAAGATGTAGAAGTAAAATAGGAATTGGATATTCAGAGCAAAGCTCCTGTATTTCAGTACAGTTAGCAGACATTCATGCAAAAATAATCAAAACCAAAAATGCCTCAGCATTATCCATTCCATTTGGTAATGTTAATTAGCATTAGCCATGATTACCAAATGTAATTGTTTTGCTCCTTGAATAAATATAAATACGTTTTCATAATTTCAGTCAGTCAGCCAGATTTTAGCCTGCTCTCCTTGAATTGTTCAAACTTAATTAACTAAGGTTTTATTTTGCACTCTTTTGGCATTGAGGCTGAATAACAATTTTCAGAAAATTATGACTATTTTCCAAAGAAAGGTTACCTCCTCTTACAAATGAATGCAATTTAGAACATTTTGATATAAAGTGGAGTTTGAAGTGATTGTAAGTAAATACCAATAGCCATGTTTCTGTGAGCAAACAAATTTAAATCAACCTTTTGAGTATTTACAAAAAAGAAAAAGTAAATTATGTATGTCTCATTAATCAGGATTGGAGCATTATGCATGACTATAATAAACAGAGGTTTAAAAAAGAAGACTGTTCTGTTGCTGTTTCCCGAATAAAACATTGTTTTAGCTGATCTATTTTTACTAAATAAACATTGCCACTAGTTGCCTTGTATACATACATCTAATTGGTTCACAGCAATGCTGTCTCAAAGCTCTCTGTGGTTAAGCTAGATTTATCAGAAAAGAGTGTTTTCATTGGGCAAAAACATCTGTGATTTCCTGTCAGCAGTTTGAGAGGAAATAAGAATTCTAATTCTGTGGCTTTCCATTTCTTTGCATGATGCAGACTGACTAATCACAGGCTTTTTCAGGCAGGTAAAAGTGTTTAATGTGTAACTGACAACTGTTATTAGTGACTGCAATTCAGATTCAGTCAGACAACAACTGTTGTATTCCATAGCTTGACATCTGAAGAAGATCTGAAAAATATCATCCATTTTCCCCAGCCATGTGAAACAGTGCTATAAACATCATCTATATTTATAAATAGTCTTTTGATTTGGACAGAGAGGAAAGACCTATAGAATAAAGGCAAGTATTTTCAGATTCAAAGTCTTTTTTCCTTCATTTTGCATTTTGGTTACTGCACCTCTATCTTCTTTTTGAAGAAAGCCAAAAACACACATACAAACTTAGGCAAAATTATGGAGATTGTTTATTTTCTCAGTATTGTTTTTTTTTTTTTTTTGAATTTCAGCTTTACTAGTGGAGATAGAAAAGGCGAGAGAGAGAGAAAGAGAAAGAGACAGGGTGATGTATGGTTCACTGAAATGTACCTTATGCCAGTAAAAAAATGGAAACAAAACAAAAAAACACATTTAAGATTGCATTCAATGCACACTATACACAAAGCTCACACTTAACAGTAGTTTATCAGTAGCGAGTCTTTTTTTTATATTATCCAGCTCCTCATCTTAACATATAAAGCTTCTTCCTGCCCCAGACCCTTCATTGCTTTTGAAACTTGAATTATTGAAAAGTATATAATCCCTAGGAGAGAGTTATATTTACTGCTCTATGAATCATTAAGTAGTATTAGACTATCATCCCTGAGAGGCAGTTATATTTACCTCTAGTAATGGCCGTCTCTCTACAGCATCGCATATTGGTCAATTATTCAGCAGAGAGCTGTGGAACCCTGTGTGAGTCCTGCTAGTGCTCCATCACTAGCAGCATGGAAATACATGGGTGCTGAGATGGTGGGATCCATAAATGGACTGATACAGGAATAGTGGGGGGAAAGCAGAATCAGGTGGGAGGGCATGTGAGGAAAGCAGTTGACAGCAGGAGTTAGTGTGTGGCTGTACTGAGCCCTCATGTTTGTGCACTCTACCGAAGACAACCTTTTACTGGGTTTGTCTCAAAACACAAAGCACACTACTCATGACATACATGCATGCACTCACAAACACACCCACATACACACACACTGATTGAGAGAGGGGGAAACAGCATCCATCCTACTGTGCGTTAGAGACTATCCACGTAGCAAACCTGACACTCAATATTTTTCCTTGTGTTGTGATAATTCAGTTCCCATTTCAGCATTCTGTGAGCAGAACCGCTGACAAACAAAAAAAAAAATGCACCAAGAACATTATTTTCAAAAGTCAAATAAATATTTCACACTTGTCCTTGTTTTCTAATATTTTGGTTCAAGCTGTTCCCTCTTCCTCTTACCACAGGGTGCGCCTGGAATGCCTGGTGGAGTTGGTCAGCCTGGACTTGTTGGAGAGAAGGTCAGCATTGCCCATTAGCAACAAAACAGTATGTGCTGGTACAGTTACAATAGAATGGCAGCAATGTGTATGTATTTGCATGTGTACTAATACATGTGAAGTCTGTTCTTTTAAAATGTTCTTTTTCTCCTAGGGTGAGGATGGAGAGGCGGGAGACCCTGGGCCTGTTGGTGAACCTGGTGGCGCTGTAAGTGATATTCCATCCTGCTGTATGTCCTGACTTTATTAGCTTTGTCTTTTCGCTTTCTTTGCCATTTTAATTATTTTCATTCCATTTGTTGGTGCTCCAGGGTGGTAAAGGCGAAGTGGGGGAGAAGGGTGACACTGGTCCCCCTGGTGCAGCTGGGCCTCCAGGACCCAGAGGAACACCAGGGGAGGATGGACCCAAAGGCAACATTGTGAGTCCTCTTAAGCTGAGATCAGTGGTTTTTCCTCGTTCTAGTTGTGAGGTCAGTTACATTGTTGCATAGTATATTGTGATTTTCAATTCACTGTTTTTACCTTTAGGGCCCTCTTGGATTTCCTGGGGATTCAGGGCCCCCTGGAGAGCCTGGTGTCAACGTGAGTATTTGTGTTTTGTTTATTTTGTCAGTGATTAATTCATAATTTATATTTTATTATTTATTCTACATGACATATTTTCAACCAGGGAGTAGATGGTGGATCAGGGCCTAAGGGAGACAATGGAGAAGCAGGCAAAGCAGTAAGCACCATTTTTCTTCTTTCACTTTCTTCTTCTTTTACTGTCTAATGGTATGTCCCAGTATCTGCTCTCTGTGACATTCATAATTAATGTTTGGCTTCCTTCTCATTGTCTTTGTGATGTTATACCTTTATAGTGGGAAAGTCTTAACTTCAGTCCTGTCTCCATTCAATGCAGGGACCCCCAGGAGCGTCTGGTGAACCAGGCCCTTCAGGACCTCCTGGACGGAGGGTGGGTTTTGTGTAGTTTTGTTTGTGGTGTGTGCACAATATTTTTTTATATATACTTGTTTGTAGTATGTAGCCTAAGTTACCTTCTTGGCATCACTGTGTTTATTTATCTCAGGGTCACATAGGTGCTATAGGAAAGGAAGGGAAGCAGGGGATGAAGGGAGCAAAGGTAAGGATGAAATCTTTAACTGAGTTTGTAAGTAAGCCTTTCTGATCTATACTGATGCCAATGTTTTGCTATATTTATTTTTTCTGCTCTTTAGGGGACAACAGGAACCCAGGGTCCAGTTGGAAAGACAGGTCCTGTGGGACCACAAGGACATCCAGGGAGATCTGGCCCAGAAGGACTGCGAGGCATCCCAGGCCCTGCGGTCAGTAGCTACTGTTATAAAGTCCTAGATGTATTCAAAATCAAAGTGCATTTTCTCACATATGTATTATTGTTTTTACTGTGTTTTACGCACCTCCAATGGGGCATGGTCATTATTAGGTTGCTGCTAACATTTAGACAATACTGCAACATACCATGAGCTGAATAATAATTGGTTGTGTTTTGTTTTGTTTTTTTCAGGGTGAGCAAGGGCTGAATGGGCCACCAGGACAGACTGGACCACCAGGACCAATAGTAAGATATTAATACTGAAGCCCACAAGTACAAGAGATTTTAGATGTGTTTGAAAAATTAACCATTTAAGTTACATCAAATATTATGCAGTCATATAACATATAGAATCTTAAGCAATAACATGACCAATGTAATCTGATGTTATTTATAGGGCCCACCGGGACTTCCAGGACTGAAAGGAGACCCTGGAACAAAAGGAGATAAAGTGAATGTTTTGTTGTTGTTTGAAAGACCATGGTGTGTGAAATTTTTGCAGCATAATGATGCTGAAACATGTCTGTTTGCAGGGGCATGGTGGGTTGATCGGTCTAATTGGTCCCCCAGGAGAACCTGGTGAAAAGGGAGACAGAGGTTTACCAGGGAGCCAGGGTGCACAAGGGCCTAAAGGAGATGAGGTATAGTACATATGACTACAATATGATGTGTCTCATATATTTTCTCCGCACAAAGGAAATGTGGTTCAACATCAACATATTCTTGCTGTGTATTTAGGGTGTTTCAGGCTCGCCTGGCCCTACTGGCCCACCGGGACCACCTGGATTGTCAGTATGTAACAGTAACAGTTTGCAATCACCAATATGTAAAGACTTGGCAAACCGCAGTATTTGTCTTGAATAATAACAAGCTTTTAGAGGACTGTTAGACCTTACAAAGCCTTGTCTGTTCAGAAGCTGCACATTACTGGTTCATATAAAGTGCAGATGAATTTTTATTTCATGAAATCATTCAGATGTTATTTCTTGCATGTTTAGGTTCATTTGTAAAGCAGAACAATGCATAACATAGATGAAGAGTTACACACAAGAAAGGCTTTTAGATTTTTTTTTACTTTTTAAAACAAAAGTGTCAGACAAGTTAAGTCCTACCTGGAAACTGACTCAAAAAATACTTGACCAAGTCACTTATCAAACCGGTGATTTATTTATGTGTGATTATATTTATTAGTTTTCTAAGTTTGAATATCATTAATACTTTAATGTTAAGGCTTATTTATTCTTCTTCACAATCAGGGTGCAGCTGGTGAGAAAGGATCGAAGGGAGACACGGTGAGTCCAGTAATCCATCTTACTTAGTCCATACTCACACCTCAGCTTGGTTAGCAGATGCTGGGAACATATGCTATTGAAGAGAGAGAAAACGTGTTTGTTGGCTGAAATCTACCATGCTTCATAATCATAATGCTGTACTGTGTTTACTGCATGTCTTTGGAACTAAAAGCTTGCTGTATAGCCATGCTTGCCTTGCCTATGATTTTTCCATTGGGCCCTTTTAATAGGATTTGGTTCTGGTGTGTGATATTATGAAAACCACTATAGTGTGTCTTCAGAGCCAAGGCTTTGACCATCGAGTGCTGATGCACACAGCTGGATAATCCTATAAAGCAACAGCCATATCTTCTTGGATAAAGCTGGGATTTAGCCAAGTGGTGTGAGAGGGCTCCAGGTGAGAGATGACTGACACAAAACACCCTTCTATTTTTAGGGTGCCATCGGTCCCAGAGGAGATCCAGGTCCTGCTGGCTCACCCGGACCCCGAGTATGTTCTTTCATTGCTCAACAACAGTGTCTTTACACCACAGTTTTATGCCCTTATATTGCTTTCTCTTGCTCACCTGTCTATGCCCTCCACAGGGACCCCCTGCCACAATAGTTCAGCCCTTACCTATCAGGGAGGGCAAGCGAAAGAGAAGAAGGCATTCAGATCGGGCACGAGCATCAACCCCATCCAGAGAAGAGGAAGGAGATTTGTATGTAGAGGAGTTCCTTCAAGGAGATCAGCCTCTTGAAGATGCAGAGGGAATGGAGGAAGTGTTTGCCACACTTGCCTCCATGAAAACTGAAGTAGAACTTATGAGGAGGCCATTGGGAACCTTTGAAAGCCCTGCCCGCACCTGCAAAGAGCTCATGATGGTCCAGCCTGATTACAAAGATGGTAAAGGCAGCTTAAAGCTAGTTTTTACATTTGCACACATTATTCAACTTTCACATTAACAAATCAATATGCTGAACAGTGTGCCCATTGCATGCACAATATTTCTGTCATAAATCTGTTACATAAATATCAAGTACGTACATAATTGATGACTATATGCTTTGTAGGAGACTACTGGATAGATCCTAACCAAGGTTGCCACAAAGACTCTATCAAGGTCTACTGTAACTTCACAGCTGATGGAGAGACCTGTCTCTACCCTGACAAGAGGATTGAGATGGTAAGCCTTTACAAAACCAACAATATCATATTACATCAGGATACATGTCACTGTATATTTCTTTAGCCTACAATTTTACTCAACATGTTCCCCCTCTCTCTTTCTCTGTGTGTGCGTGTGTTTAGGTGAAATTAGCAGCCTGGAATAAAGAGAAGTCAGGAAGCTGGTACAGCCAATACAGGAAAGGCAAGGAGGTACTTGGAAAAAAAAAACATCTATCCCTACCCTATCTACCACCGATCTTTGCCCCGGTTCCAAGTACCAGCCAGAGTTTTTCAGCTGAATTACACATCCTAATTGAAAGCATTTGAATGATATTCTTGCAAATGATTGATCCACAAGTGAACTTATTTGAATTTGCAAGCACGACTGTATGTGCACAAGTATCTGGGTGATGGTGTTTATTTGTAAATGTACCTATAATTTGGTGTTAACCTCTTAAAACATGTGCAGTGAGAGAGCTGACTGGATATTGCCAGAAGTTGCTTTCAGTAGTTAGATGACTTACAATATGCCACTGACAGTTCTGTCTCATCCACTAGGATTCAGGACAGCACACTCAGAGCTCTGGCCTTTCGTGTGCACCTGGTCAGAGGTCTCATAACCCTCTCAGATAATCATTGTGCTGCCAGCTCAATTGTAATTCACTGACTCTCTCAATGGGAGTACTTAAGGTTGCTTGGGTACTTTTACTTTCCTTCATTTTCTTATTCACGTTTCTTCCCAAGACTGTTTTAAAGTTATTGCAACTTTTTCACCCTTGTTAAAGAGAATTCAAGTGGGATGATTTGTCATTTTCAAGGTGAAAGAAACAGAATCAAAAAGACATTCATTGGACACAGACAATCCGATAGTTTACAGCTTGTTTTTCTCCCTAGGGATAAAACCTGCATATAAACGAGATTAGATTTTGTATACATTAGAGACATTGTGACATTGTTTATTTAGTCTTTCATGTATGTAAAGCATGTAGTTGATTATGTTTCTCTATGTATATTTGTCTATTGGTGTCCTCCAGTTTGCCTACATTGACAGGGATGGGACCCCAGTACATGTGGTTCAGCTGACCTTCCTGAAACTACTAAGTGCCACAGCCAAGCAGAGCTTCACCTACACCTGTCAGAACTCAGCAGGGTGGTTTGACAGCACCTCTCAGTCCTACAAACATGCCCTCCGCTTCCGGGGGAGCAATGATGAGGAGCTGACACAAGCCAAGAGCCCATTTATACATGCTGTGCATGATGGATGCCAGGTCAGTACAGGTAGCGCACTAGGGAAGAGTGCAAGCTGGACAAATAGGAATTTAACATAAAACTGTGAAAATTCTGATAATCGCTTTAATTTTTCTGTTTCAGTACCGCAAAGGTCAGGAAAGGACTATCCTAGAGATTGATTCCCCTTCTGTGGAGCTGCTCCCTATTGTAGATGTGGCTCCAACAGACTTTGGCAACAACAACCAAAAATTTGGATTCCAAGTTGGACGAGTATGCTTCAATGGTTAACATCTTGCCAACAAAGCACAGAAGAAGTCCTGCACAAGGTTTTGGTGAAAGAAACAAGACTATTACCACTACCCCAAGAAATATTTATTTCCTTACATTCCTGTATATGGTGGGTTTGTGGTATATTATTTAAGATTCTTCGGCAGCCAATGAAATAGGTTTTGTGGCTTTACAATAAGAAGAATACCAAGAAACAGAACATACGCAACATTGGGAACAAAGCACATTTACCAAAGGGAAATGCTCCAATTAGTTCTATTTAATTTCAAGTATTTTTGTTTTGTTTTTCTCACACTGTTTGAGTGTGCTGTAATATATCCTCAAGACTTGCAATACTTATGACCACTTATAAATAACTGAAAAAAAGACAGCTCTGTTTGAGGAGGAAAAGAACAGTCTGTCATTCTGTGGTAAAGGTCAATTAAGTGGGATATTCTAGGCCTTGGATAGAAAATAGTTACTACCTATTGTGTTATAAAAGACCAGGACTGAATAAACCAGAGAAGGTGTCATACTCTTGCATGCCGAAATTTCATTATACCGACAATTGCATAGCAGTCGTGAACTAGCCTAGCATATTAATTCCACACAAGCAGCACAATTAATTTCCTGTGTTCAGGAGTGATAAATTGTCCTTTTTACCCTTCAACTGCAGTTTGCTCAGTGAATTGCCTTGTTTAGTATTCAGTAAGCATAGGTAGTTATTGAACCCAACACTTACTTGAATGAATAAGGATGTTTCCATCATTGGACTGCTTCCCTTTATGGGTTTAATAATACAGTTTTAGAGTGCTCTACATTTTCATAGCCAATAGTACTGCATATGGCAAATCAACATCCCCTCTATTGTTGTATAAACTTACTATGATGTACCACAGCGGTTCAACTGGGGATATTTCAATTCAGAGCATGAAAATTCTGCAGTCCTTTAAACTAAGAGATATTTTCTATGCATCTCTTTAAAACAAGTTTTACAATTGTTAATATACAGTAACATGTTTTCAGGTTTCTGTCCTACTCAGAGTTTTTTGTTTCTCTGTTTTGTTGATATGTTAAAAGTCAAACAGAAAATGTTGCCATTCAGTTGACATGATCTGTTTTTCAGTGGTGCTAAAAATTGTTATTTTTGTGTCACTGTGATGTCTCTCTGGCTAGGGGTATAGGGCTAGAGAGGAGAGGGTTGTTGCCCTTTCAGCAGTACAAAACACTCCAAGATGCTGGAGAACAGTCTACTTATTGTGTTATTTGTATATCGTCTGATTGATTGGAGTAATTTCAAAGAGCTGGTAAAAGACGTTAGGGATACTCCAGAGTAATGTTCATGACTGCTTTAAAGGGAAAATTAACTTTTAAAATGAATTTCCATTGTACTGTTCAGTAGTTTTGGACAGCAAATTTAGAGACATGATCAGACAACAGACAACTCTTCTTGAACATAGTTAAGGTTCATGTTAACAAATTGCTTTGTAACATATTATTGAAGTTATAAATGTGTGTGAATTATATTTTAAAGCTGAGTTTTCCTTTGCAAAATGAATTTCTAAATGCTCTGCCTAACTCTTCCTGCTCAGACAGTAGACTGTTTATACAGCATGCGTAATTAGAAAATTCACCCCTGCTGTTTTATTTGTTTCGCGGCATTTAAACATTCCAGTAATTAACTCTCTTCTAGTTCCATCCTGCATCGCACCTCCTGTGTATAGTGTTTGTTTTACTAATTTTATATACTGTACAGATATTCTGAGGTTCTTTGTGAGAAATAACCTGTTGCCTGAATGAAAAACAAATGTATTTGTCAAAAAGTTGATGTGAATTAAAAACAAGGAATGATTCTGTTTCTTTTCTTTCCCTTTACAGATCCTTATGGGTTAGAACTAAATCTGTTAGAACTTTTGATTGCCTGCAATGTCCAGTCATTGTAATAGGCAAACAGGACTCTTCGTTACTAACTAGTTCTGCAACATTTACTTATATTACTTGCTTATAACTAACATCCCCAGACAACCCGTGTAATAAGCTCTAAATTCACTCCCCAGTTAACTTATTCAATTAGCCCTGTTTTAATGCCCTAGAGATGATGTGGAGGAGACGAAAGCAATGAACGAACATAATGAATGGAGAAACTAAGAGAATAGGTCAGTAATAAAATAGCTGTGCAGTGGTCTGTTTGGTGGGGACATCAAGAGATGTGCTTATGACTTTAGACAAAATCAGATTAAAGACAAAAAAAACATTACCTAAACCAATGACTAGTTTATTATTAAACACACTTTGACTTTTTGTTGAAAACTATTTCATCATCATACATTCTCATCTGCTCTCTGCCTAATTATCTCTCTTGCTACCATGTCCACATAGGCAATAATTGCTTTGTGCTCTCTTTGTGCACACTCATGGGTACACACAACACAAATGCACACACTAAACCCTATTCTCTTACACACATTGAAGTACAAGGCACTCATCCCCTTTGGGGCCCATTGTTCAAGGTTAGTGTCAATGGCAGAATAAAGGTTACCATGTTATTTTTTTCTCCTCTCTGCTCTCGTCTACTTAGCTGAAATTTAACCACACTAAGTTCTTGACAAGGAAAGGTCATCTGTTGCCACTGCCTGAGAATAATGATTAACCAGGAGAGCAGTGCAGCTGTCAATACTGTATTTCACAGTATAATGCCCTTTTCCCTTGTTTAAATTCTACCCCCTAATGCCAACTTATAGAGCATTATGTTTCCAACACATACTTCTGCAAAAAGGTGAACCATTGCCAGATAGCACTGATGTAGCTCTATGCAACTACTACCTGTGAGAGCTGACCATTGTATATGTAAAAGGAGAAACTGCTTGAATTGAGTTGTCAGACATGGCAATTATTAAAAAAAAAAAAAAAAAAAGCAAAGATCCACAATGTTTGTACTGCACATAAACCCATTTCAGCAAAGCCATCAGAAGAGCTCTTCATCCAGCTGATCCAGGATCTCAGCTTTGGTAGAGCCTGTTCAAATCCCATGGAAATGCTCCCCCACTTGAGAAAATTAGCATTTTATGTTCACAAATACAACCAGCATACATACAACAATCCTGAATAGTGCTGAAAAATATGTACGAAAGAAAGTATGAGAGTTGTCAAATCTTTGGGATTCTGAAGAGAAGCACATAATACCTTACTAAGCTTCCCATACAACAAAACCTAAAATAAATCAACCCTCTGAACTGTAAAGAAAGCAGTAGAAAACAGGAGACATCCTTGCTTCAAGGATTTCATTTTTTCACAAAACATTTGAGTGTAGATAAATGTCTTTTTCCAGAGTAAGCTCATCTTTTGATTAGATAAATTGTCTTTAAATCATAGGACTTTCACACACTACAGTCAATAGTGGTATGTAACACAGGGTCATTGTTTAGTTGTAGAGCAGTACTTTGTAAAGCATAAACAATATGTATATAAAATACATAGACTGATTCATATTTTCCAACAGACGCAATTGCTGTAGTGATCCACTTTTCAGTCTGGACAGGACTGGGGTGATATCTTTGTAGTATCTCCACTGCTGTATCTAGAAGGTAACTATATCTTGCACACTCTGATCTTCAGAGTGTGTAATAGATAGGCAACAGAATATTTACCCTGCAAGCTACAATACTACACAGATCAGAAAATTATTTGTGCTCTTGAGATTTATATTTGGCAGACTGTTATTCTGTTAAAGATTTGAGCCAAGTGATTGGTTTGTAGTCGGCATTGACGAGGTACTTGTAGACCCAGAGGTGCATTAGTGTCACTCACATATACATGTTCCATATAAGTAAATGGAAACAACACTGTCTCTCTCTCTTATTGTATAAAAATTCTGTCACTTGTCTTTTAGGTTCTCTGTAGCATACATGCTCTTTTTCTCTCCTTAAACCTTTTTCTCATTATTACTGGGTTGAAAATGTTACAGATGCTTCTTTGGTGTTTGTTGGACTGTCTAGGCCATTGCCTTTCCATTCTCCCTTGTTTTTGCTGCCCTCAGCTCTCCCCTGTGACATTGATTCTAACTAAGCTGAACGTGTCACAAAGTCACAGTGAGAAATTAACAAATTAAACAGACGCTCAGATTAATGAGGGAGAGTCAGAGGGAATATCTACAGTTTAGTATGAATGCGGACATTCTCTTGGTTTTAACATTCCCACCCAAATCCGGATGTTGTGCAGTGTAGATAAGAGCAGACAGTATTTTCCACACCACTGATATGATTACTAGTATACATATTTACTCTCAGTTTAGCATCATGTGCTATATGACTGTGTGTTTGAGTGGCATTTTAAAATGTGTGTGCATAGCTGTGTATGTGCCCACCAAGTTGGATCATCTCTAGTACACTGATGGTGCTCTCTGACACCCAGGCCTATATATTTGTGTGTATATGTAAAATCATTTGCTGCTGAACAAGGGTGCTCTTATTAGTGTGCATGCAAGCACCGCTCCTGCCAGGTCCTATCCACTGCTCCTTTATCTTGGGAGGGTGGGGGGAATCATTTCTGCAGATGCCTTTTCCATCAAAAGCCCTTATCGACAAAGCTAACATTAGTAAAGCAGTTTGAAAAAATGACTCTAAGATGACGGAGGGCAACAGAAATCCCTGGGCGGATGGACACAAAGCTTGGTGATGGCTGGGGAGCCCAAGGCCCTGTGTGTTTGAGCGAGTGTTAGATGATTATCTGGCAGACAGAGAGCCCAGATTCAAACACACAGCTTGAGAACACCCCTGCCACCTTCAACATACACACACATCCAGCTCCTAATTTGCCGCCTGCTGCATGTCTGAATGTGCGTGTCCCACGCAACAACCACTACCACTTCCATGCCATTATTATTTAACACAGCCCTCAATAAAAGCAGGGCAGAGCTGTCTGCAAGCTCCCTGAAATGACCAAAGTAATCAGTGGTGTCATATTTACCAGAGTGGGAGAAGGACAAGGAGCAAATCAGAGGGAGAATGAGAGCAAGCAGAGAGAAAAAGAGAGACGTACTCATGAATCAAATAAGCTTGCATTGTATGAATCACTCAGACCAATTTAAACATTCACAGCTGTTCATAAATCTGTAACAGACAGTGTTAATGAACAAACTTAGCCCCGATCATGAAAACATGAGGAATAGTCACAGGGGATATGTTTCTGGCTTTGTGGATATCTGTGTGCATGTGTGTGTGTGTGTGTGTGTGTGTGTGTGTCTGATTTGTTAGCGAAAGTCAGAGTGAGAGAGACTGAGAGAAAGTGGTAGCTGCATGACCCCCATCGCTCAATAAAGATGACTTTTTCCCATAAATCAGACATAGCAGTGAGGAAAAGGCTTAAGAGAGACAGAGACTGAATGATTCAGCTGTGTAAGTACACTGGCTCAGACCTCAGTTGAAAAGCCAGGGAAACTAATCATTTCCATTCACCTTCATGAGTCTACCTACTCTTGTCTGTGGTACTGAATATAAAGAAATCACCATCTTCTCTCCACCTCTCACTCAGTCACCCCACCCTTTCCTAAGTGTTCCTTTCTTTGCTTCTCAATTTTGCTCTGAATGATCAACACATCCTACAGTGGAACTGACATGGTTTTTATAGTAACTCAAAGAATCCAACTTGCAGATTTTGATGGATATCTGGACACTTTTCATAAATATTGTAAGGCCAATGTGAACTACTGGCATGAACCTGCCAGTGTGGTGGCACTGGTTCAGGTTCTGTAGTTATACCAGCAAAAGAGATAAGTAATCAATAGTTATTGAAAGCAAAAAGTATATCACTTTCTCTCCACTTGTTGGTACAACTAGCAACGTTTGAATTATGCTTTCAAATGTTTCACAGTAATGAGTACAACTGAGCCTGACTCTGCTGCGCTTTAATAATTCAGAACCAACCTGAGACATGAAGCGATATTCTGAATCTGCAATCGGGAATTATTTCTGCTGTCACTGGTTTTCTGTGTCTGTCTTTCTGTCTAACTTTGACTTATTCTTTGAGAACACCTTTCCTATTTTCTTGTTTTAATTCTGTATGTGATGAAACACTGAGGCTTAAAATGACTCTACCCACATTTAGGACCCTCTCACACTGTGGTCATAAGAAACTCTTTTGGTAACTTATGCATAGCACATGGAGACATTTCTAGCCCAGAGGTAAAAGGAATAATCAGAAACCTTATATCAATCTTCAGTACTGTATTTGTAAAGTTGACACAAATAATATATTTCTCACCAGGACCAATGTCCTTGAGGATTAAAATTATTCAGTCTACAACAAAAAATTGTCTGGCCTTCTGTACATATGTACTGTATGTACATGAGGTTTTGGACCTGTGACTGATAAGCCATTACCTGCTTCTCTGATTAACAGCAGAAATGCATACAAGTATGGAAAACAGGCTAACATAAGCACAAAGCAGCTATCATTAAGAGAGGCTGTCATGCAGGTGTTTCATTTTTATCCCAACATACTGCGTAACACACACAGAGGTCTTTAGTTAAACTCTACTTCTCAATCTACAGTATTTCCTCTAGGACACATCAAACAACCACTTCTAGTGAATCCCATAAGCATGACTGTTTCAGCATCAAATAAAAAGAGCAGCGATGTGCTGGTTGAATGCTTTGCTGTCTGAATAAACCAGAGCCTACTTTGTTTAAGTCATCACACTATTGAAGATTTTACCTCAACTGAGGATATGTGCACAGTGTTTGTTTTACATCTCTCCACACGTGTTCAAGAGTAACAGCCATGTTGTAGAATGACTATGCTTATGTTAGATAGACTGTGTTGATGTACCTGTACTGCTGAAGCACTAATGAGAGACTGGAGGTTTTAGGGTTTCAGGTGGTAGGGCTTTGAGAGAGGAGGTGAGTGACAGGGCTCATGAATAGTGATGGCCGACAGCTGCTCATTAACCAAGAGACTGTCTGTCAGCCAGCAGACTGGAACAGCAGTCCTTCCCTTATGTGTACACACACTTGCACATAAACACACAACTATGAAAATACATATGCATATCTACAGTCAAATGCAGATGTGCACAAGTCCACATCAATGCACACAAACATACACGTGCACATAGAGTTTATATCCCCTTCATCTTGGTCCCCAGTGCCGACTGTAGAGCCAGAGCCAATTCTGCCTTCCCCCATGACAGTATGACAGTGTGAGCTCAGGGTGCCTATTACTCATGTGTTCACACCTTCCCACAGGCGCAAGGCCTCACTGAAAATGGAAATACCTGAGAAGGATATAAAAAAATTACAGCCAACACATTGCACACAGAAGTTATAGCCTTTTTTTAAAAGCTTCTTGCTTTAATTTGGACAACCTTGAAAGGAACTTAAAATTCTATCACAAGGTGACCCAGATATTGTGCACGTACATACCTGTGTGTGCTTCACTATTTTTTTATTTATTTATTTTTTGCACCGGAAGTAAATCTTTTTGCAATTGCATATACAGTAGAGTGGGCGACACGGTGGTGCAGTGGTTAGCACATGTGCCTCATAGCAAGAAGGACCTGGGTTCGATTCCCGGGCGATCCTTGGGACCTTTCTGTGTGGAGTTTGCATGTTCTCCCCGTGT
>JAQQZY010135857.1:0-40194 GCA_030068375.1 Ostorhinchus rueppellii | reverse complement strand
TTGTATCATTCCCAAGCTATCCTGAAAATTTCATCAAAATCCGTCCTTAACTTTTTGAGTTATTTTGTACACAGACAAACAGACAAACAGACAAACAGACAGACAGATAAACAGATAGACAGACAGATAGACAAACAAACAGATAAACGCCGGCAAAAACATAACCTCCTTGGCAGAGGTAAAAATAAGATGCAATTAAATATGGTTACTAATGAAGTGGTTACTTCTGAGGGTTCTTACTTTAAGGCAGTGTTTTTCATCAGGGGTGTTGGGACACTGTTGGGGGGCGTTTGGGACGGGACCGCTGTGAAGGGGACGCTGAGACAGAAATAGGGGCGTTAGTCTGTGTAAGTATCAATATCAAGCTGCATGTTCTGTCAATGGTGAATCATTGACGGATTTTCATGGACGGATTTTCATGAAATTTTCACAGATTGTCAGAAATGGGGTATCCTAGACGTGCTTAGATTTTGGTGGTGATCCGTACATTTAGCGCGATCTAGAGGATGAAAATACAAACACTGCCATGGCGGAGGTCTGCGCTCTCCAAGTACATCTCTAGTTATATATATTTTATTATTGTACCTTAAGGACAACTGCATCCTTCGATGTCGTATTTGTGCAATGACAATAAAGATGTTCTATTCAGTGGAGAAACACTGCTCAAACGGATTAAAGTTTAATAGTTGCAAATTTTCATTCCCACGTGAATTCAGAATCATCCAAAAGGGATCATATCCAAGCATTACCTGTCTCATGGTTTCATGGATGCTAGTTTTTGATAAGTCTTGCACCTGGATGATGTCCAAACATGTATTATTCTCCAACTTGATTACAAAGACGTTATATTCAGACATTTGGCGTTGTTTTTCTGTGCAGGAATGCCTTCCTTTGGCAACAAATCCACTGAAACAAACTTCTGTGCAACACCATCAGTGGTAGGATGTTTTACAAGGAGCCGTTTCTACACTCATTTGGCATTATGTGCTCAAATGTTGAGTGTTGGCTTTGATTAATTCTCGTGTTTGCATTTGCACCACTTCTCTGCCTGTCTGTCAATCATATCATTGTGTATTGCTTTAAGTGATTGGAGTCTGTCGAGGCTGGCTGTGACCAGCTGCTCTCTCCAAGGTAGGTAGGGGGTCATGGGATTGGGGAAAGAACCTTTAGGCACTGGAAATTCAACAACTCCTTCCTTCTCAAAACAGAAAAGAGCTCTAATATTACACTGTTTAACAAGATTCCCAGCATGATAATGAAGCTTGTTAAACAGTGGTGAAAATGCTGTAAGAGAAGTAGCGCAACTTTGTCATTTATACAAGTGTGATGATGGTAAGGAAAAGAATTAGTACATTTTTAAGAGGGTAAAAATAACTACTACTGACTGGTTAAAATCATGGCTGGTAACACTTGACGAGTAGAAGACAATGCTAATGTGGACATTGGTCACTTTGACAGTGCAACTAGCCATTAGTCTCACACCCATTGCTTCTACCTTTAGTGTGGTTTCACATGTTATATATCAAATGAAGTAATAATAGAAGCAGCCAGGGGTGGAACTGTCCAGATAGCCGCTCAGCTTCATCACTGTCTTTTTCTGAACAGACCTCAGGGACAGATAATGATTATAATATGTATAAATGAGCCGAGGCCAGACAGATGTAAAATTGAGGATCGTTGGAAGTAAAAGGTCTCCAAGAGCCTTTGTTTTAGAGAGGACATCAAGATTTCCCTCTCACCTATGGAAGGGGGGGGGGGGACAGTGAGGGACGAGGAAAAAAGAGGTCAATGACTGCAGTGAGGAAGCTGCATTTACAGGCTGTTTTTAGAGATTCATTTTGGCCTGCTGTCAATAATTGCTCCAGCCTTCTTTTCAGGTTTCGTCAGATCAACAAGAGGAATACTTCCACCCAAGAGAATCATTAGCTGGCACACCCATAGCTTGTTTGTGCAAATTTGTCTTTGGGCCAACTATACAGATCTTTACGTTCCTCCTTTCTCTTACTAATTACCACAGCGGCTACATTTACTATGCTTGACATCTCCTTTTCTATGATTCAAATTCTTTTTTTCTTTTGTACCTCATGAGACAAGATAACGCTGCTCTGACCATTCATTCAGAGATCAGGTCACTGGGTAAGATATTAGGTTGCTTAACCCCCCCCAGTAGTGAGTCTGCCTCACTGTGCTGCTGATTAGCAGACCAGTACAGCTCCTCATGAATGGAGATGGGAATACTGGACTCCAGCCAGCCTCAACAACATGCATTGATAAAGACTACGGCACAATGAGCCAGGGTTGTTTGCTGTTGGAAACATTCACAATGTATCAAAGGAAGAGAGAGTGAAGGCATGCTTTAGTGGAAATACTGTCCAAGAAGTAGTGTTATTATGTGTTGGAGACATTGACAAGGTTGCAGTGCCATATCTGTAGATGGTCAAGATTGATCGGGCAAGATGTGTGTTGCTCTATCAGGTAAGGTGCTATGTTTTGGAGTCAAAGAAGGATCAATAATAGACCTCCCCAGAGCTAAAATCAGTACACACTGTCTTATTGATGGGCTGCCCTTGACACGATCAAATGGGCCTCTGCCCCAAAGGTGTGGGAGAATAACATAAATCTACCATGTGAGCTGGATTGGATATGAATCGCAGGCTGAGTTCAATTTAAGCGCGAGTACAGAACTACTGTTTTTAGCTTCTGCAGTGCGGACAGACATGGCTACAGGGTTTGCCAAATTTGTGCTGGATTAACACACATCTGCATCTCCGCTGGCCTCAATCGCTGTGGTCCCAGGTCATCCACAGTCTGACCCAACCGGTGTTAAGCTTCAGATGTGATTAAGCTGCCATGACATCAGCCCACACATTCATATGGCTCACAGACAAGAGGAGATGATGTCATAGTGTACCCACCAACCCTGGCAGCAAGTAGGCCCACCCAGACAAGATTTACTAGTGAGGTCAGGATGCTGATCATTAAGTATGAGTATGCTTCCACACCATTAAAAACCCTTTTCTCTGAGTCAGTGTGTAGCTGTAGCTGTGATATAGTGGCATCTGTGGCCAAATGCATGCATACCATTACACAGAAAGCTTAAGGGGTTAAATATGCACGGGGGGCAAAGCTGAATGAACAGGCAGTGGGGGAGCATGACAAAGCTGATTCAAGCCTCCTGTGTGGCGCTGTGGTTTAGTCCTGATAATGAGCCGTCTTAAAGTCCCCCTGCAATCAAGAGACCACTGATATAAACATTAATTTAGTTTTTCTCACTTCCTCATCCTTATCTTATCTTTTAAAACACTTAAATCCTGAGGCTACACATGTTGAATATAGCAATTAATCTGGGAATGCAGTTCATCAAATGTTAAGTGTAGCAAAAAAACAAAAACAGAAAAAAAACAAATGTGGTGTTACTGCTTCACAGTTGCTGTCTGACATGAAGAGACAGAAACGGAAAATCTCCTTTAAGTGGTTATCTTATTCAGCTTCAGATTACCATCAATCTAAACCCAGATATTTTCAGTCGTTTTGAAAAATGTGTTTCCCACTCCTTCAGTGGCTGAAAGGTGCATTAAAATGGAAGGAAAAACTAACAGGCTTATCTGGATGTCAGTTGAATCTTATCAATCCAAAGCTCTGAAGCTTTCCGGTGAATGCCAGCCTGCTTCCTCCTGCTTGGAGGTTTTCATAGTAGTTTGAAGGTTGTGCACATCTCTCCTGTGTCAGTTTACACAGTAACAGTGTGCAGGAAGTGGCCAAACACCTCCAGGCCAGGATTTATAGACTTTCTATAAATCTTCAAAAATAGATAAATGGATTCCACCTAAACCAGACAGCAATTAATGTGATGTCCAGTTAGCTGAGCAATATCCTGCCTGGCACATTCCAGGCAACACATTGGACCAAGGCTTTTTCGAAAAGCTCTTTGTTCCAACAAGGTGTTCGACAAGCCTTTTGTTCCTGCACAGTGTCTGGCCTTGGACACAGAAAAGCAAATGGGACATCATTTGTGTGCTGACTGCTGACAGCCCAAGGCTGCACACACATCTTTGCTGCACCAATCCCTGGCCAATTAGCTAAGGCCAAATGTATTCATGCAACATCTGTGAATACAATGCGTTGTCACAGAAAAGAAAAATTCCACACACAAACTGATGTTGCCTTGCAACTTGTTCAATATTCATGTCATAAAGCAGATTTAAAACTCTCTTCAGTCGAAGCAAGACAAAAACATGAAGCCTTGCATAAATAAATCCTAATTTCTAACAGGGGTTTGTAAACCTTCCCTGTCACGATCTCCTCAGGACTGAAACAGTCTGTGGACTGAGGTGGAAAACGAGGGATTAGGGCATCCTCTGGGGAACAGCTTGAATAACGTGGATCATTTGAAACACCGGGGAGGAAAGAGCGACTGCAAGTGTGGAGCAGGACAGAAAGCAGGGTAGAGCTGAGGTGGATGATGAAATAATACTACATTGTAGATTTTGAAATGGAAGTACTCAGAAAGAGACAGATACAGAAGAAACAGAAAGTAAGAGACACTGAGAGGGAGGAGAAGAGCATTCAGCCAAGTCGTCTTTTCGATCGCTGGGATTGGCGCTGTGCCAGTGAGGCGCTGTCTTTGAGGAGGTAAATCATTTTCTGCCTGAGAAGGAAACAGGAAAAAAAAATATCGTTGGGACTATGCCACAGCCAGTTTGGAATTGCTTTATTCCCAAAGATGGGAATCCCCACCCGGCCAACAATAAATGGAACAGTTGGAGCCAAAAACAAAAAACTCATCAATATTCAAGTAAACCTGGTTTGGTGTAATGGAAGATCAAGCATTCAACAGTAAAGCATTGGCTTGTATGAACATACAGTAGAATAAGGCAAATTTTCTGTTTATTTTACTTTGATTTTGTCATGAAAGACAAAGGGAAAAACCTGTTTCTTGTGTGCATCAGATGAAGCAGGCTTTGCCAGGGTTAACTGCAGTGTGTGTCCCTTCCATCACTGGTTTGGGATGTTTTGTCTTTCATAAAGCTCTGCTTTGACAGAAACCTTACACCTGTTGTGTTGAAAGGCTCAAAGCTCTCTGACCAAGCTCAGAGGTTAAACAGGGTTTAAGGCAAGTGAAGGATAGAAATTTTAGGGGGAAAATCCAGCCCCTAGAATTAAATTTACAGACCATTTTTGTTCTGCCAAGCCTTCAGGATTTCATCTTGCAAATCTACCTTTACTGTGAATATTAGACTGCTGAGAGCAGGACAAGGCTTTAACTCTGCAGATATTGTCATTTGTCAGTCAATGAGATAAAGGGGCCAGTTTGAAGCCCCCAGGGGAAAGAACTGGTAATACCAGCAATAGGAGCAAAAGGTCCTTGAAGGAAAATGTCTCCCAGTTGACCCTAACCTGTTTACTGGAGGCTGTGGAATCCAGAAAACGGCAGGTTTGGATGCAGGCAGAGGAAATGCTCTGTTATTACAAACTGTTGCAGACACCAAGAAGACTTGGAAGAAAATTCACTTTTCAGCTGATGGGTGACAGATGATAATGAAGACGTGTTCTTCTGTGCTCTGCAGACTGCAGTCTCCCCACCACTAACACTGCTGACAAAGATTAACAGCTGCTTTCATCTCTTCCTCTGCCTTTTCAGACACTGCTCCAGGTATTCTGCTGCGCTCCTCTCCAGGGCTGCAGAGAATTTGGAATAACTTCAGTCTTTCAATACACATGTTGAACTTCAATTCACCCAACCACCCACCCACGGCTTCCCTTGAAAACCTCAGGAAGGCTGTTCCGCTCAGGGCAGAAGAACTTTTGGCACATCTCATCTCTGACTGAATGACGTATCCAGTCTAGAAAATCTGCTCAGCGCACAATGGAAGGATATTTGATATATAAGAGAAAGATAGAGACTATTAACACAGGATGGCTTTCTGATCAAATATAATGCCCTCTTAGATTAATATTGAACATCAAATCAAAACTGAGAATAACCGAAGACTATGATAAGTGTGGGAGAGACAGACAGAGGAGAAGAAAGCCAGCATACTTCTGCTCCACTTTTCTGCTTCATTAATCATTTGCTGCCAGGATAAGACACCTAGTGATTATTTATTTGTACTTCTCCACACAGAGGCTATCACAACAAACAGGCCCGCAGGCAGCTGAGAACATTTGGGAGTGATTAATCAGTGGGCCGTCCAGAGAGACGGAACACAGGGGGAGGGGAGTTAACATGTGTTTCTTAATCTTTCATCTATATTCAAGTCAATAGGTAACAAAAACTATAGGGGGTCAGAATTGGGCAAAATGAGCTCTACTGTCAGAGAGATGTTGGAGACGTGGGCATAGAGGATGTAGGAACATGTTTTTAGATGGAAAGAAGAAGGAAGCCAGATCAATAAATACATCAAAACCGTAAGTAGAGCAGAAAAACGAATACTCATCTAATGGTGCTTCTCACCACATGGTACCGAATCAAGTGGAACCGACTCGCCTTTTTTGGTTTTCCATCAAACAAAAGTTTTGGATACTACTCACTCAGTGTTGCTTATTTATATTGCATTGATTTACCATACTATACCACTGATTATATGACAACCAATATTACATCAGGGGGATGAGGTGGGGCAGGTTTTTGTGGAACATATAGTATGAATAGAATGGCCAGTGAAGTTATACAGAGTGGTTCAAACTCCCATAACTACTTAATACACACTCTCATGGCTCACCTACTTTTGTGTGAATATACAGTCTGTATTTTTTAGCGCGCAGTACTCGGTGCATAAATGAATCACTTTCTGACAGTGTTGTCTAGTGGCAGGTAACCATAGTAACCACTCAAGCTCACCTCTGTTAGTATCTCAACATCTGTAGTAAAATGTAGTGTCCATTTTAAAAGCATCCTTATCACCAAAGTATATTTATTATGTAGAAAAGGTAAACACTCACTCCAACAGTCACAGGCACCTAACTTATGTGTATGCATTTGGTCTAATCCAGGGATGTCCAATCCTGGTCCTCGAGGGCCGGTATCCTGCATGTTTTAGATGTATCCCTCTTCCACCACCACACCTAATTCAAATGATAAGCCTTTCATGAAGCTCTGCAGAAGCCTGATAATGAGCATCAGGTGTGCTGGAAGAAGGAAACATCTAAAACCTGCAGGATACCAGCCCTCAAGGACCAGGATTGGACACCCCTGGTCTAATCTATCTTTAGAAGGTTCTGGGTTCGAAGGTTTGCTCCAAGTCTTCCATCTTCCCCACCTTTAAAAACATGTATATATAAATAATTAATCTGCTCCTCATATACTTAGTGGTAATGCTAATTGCTAATGCTAAGTTGTTGTGTTTGTATCGAGATGGGTAACATGCAGACTGATCCTACAGGAATGAACCTTTATAGGGATAGGTTTCATATGTTGTCACTACTGCTACTGCACTGTCTACTACTTGCATATTGTACTACTACTACATATTGTTGCATACTACTACTTGAATATAGTGATCAATACGTATTGCATGATTGATTTGAGGTAGAACAAAAAAAAAACTAACACATTGTTTAACCATACAGGGTTCTCCCCAGATGATAAAACAACAGTGCTGTGCCAGTATACTGCTAGCTGAGCGCTGCTATACTCATTTTCAAATTCAGGGTGTTTTTTTTTTCCATTTTGCCCCCATAATTTTGCTAAATCTACCGAAAACCATCGGGTTTGCAGGCACGTGCTCTATTTTCCAGCACCAAGATGTTTTTCCTTTGAAGTTATGCTGAGTTGCTTCTATTGCAAGGTTTTAGCGCGACACTTGCTTCCCATTGGTTGGTATGATGTAATGCATTAAATCAAGCACTCTTATTGGTCGGGATTTGATCGCAGGTAAACTCACTTCCTGCTTACATCCAGACGATATGCACCATGACAAAAGGCAAGCGTTATATGAAGCCTGATGATCAGAGAACGATCTCCGCATTTTTTGTTGCGTCCTTGGCGGTGACCACGGCCCGTGTAGCCGAGGAGGGGCGCCAGGATACTATAAATTTCTGGGGAGAACCCTGATCCCATAATAAGTAATATGTTACTATAGCATTTCATAAACTGCCTGTATCTATAGTGAAAAACACAGGATCTGTACCAAAGGAGTTCAGTTTAGTTGAATTGTAGCATGCGCTGGAAAAGCACCACAAATGCAAGAGGAGAACAGTAACGAAGATGTTGTGTGACTACAAGCGCATTATTAAAGTTAAGCAGTTTATCCTGTATCACACACTCATAAAGTCAACCACAGAAGCACACACAGCAACTTACTGGGCCACATAGAGCGTCTAAGGATAATGGGATTTTTAGCACACTTGCAGCTGGCTCTTGCAGGCTGGGTCATGAACCGATTACAGCCTATAATCCTCTCTGTTCAAGATCATGTGCATCCAGAAAGCAACAACAAAAACACAGGAGACAAATCTACTTTGCTGCTTTTAGTCTGATACGTAGCAGTTTGTATCAAAGGTCTGAAGCACAATATCCATCAAATACCTTTTAATCTTTTCTCATTTTCTACCCAGACGTAAACAAATATGTTGCGGAATAAATACTAAGCACTATTACTAAGCATTATTAGTGTTTATTATCCTTGGTTTTGAATGTAGTCAGTGGTTAATTTTTTCACATTTGCAGACAGTAAATTCTACTGCCAACATAAGCCGTTTCATCAGTCTCACACATCACATCACTCACCATTTTTACTCCCCACAGTTACTGTTTGGCTGATTTAACAATTTCATCCAGCCACCAGCCAGGCTACCTCCCAATAGAGGAAAAGACAAATGATGCGGTGGTGTGCTGATGGTGAAAAATATTGACAATTGAGGTTGTGGGTGATGAGGTAAAGAGTAAACCACCTGTCCTGACAAAAGCCTTATCCTCAGTGGTAATTTGACCTCCATCTGCAAAATCTGAGGCCTTCACACAAAAGGATGGAGGGTGTTGTGTGTTTCTGAAAAAAAAAACCCCACAAAGCTCTAGCGTTTGGGGAAATTAACTACTATTACTAGCGTTGATTAGGGATGCATTAGTAATTCATGTGGAATTCAAGGCCATGGTGAAGCGGTGCACTGAAGGGCGATGATGCCTGAGAAGCTCACCAGAAGCCATCTTTGTTTCTACGGATTATGGGACATAAAGGCTCATGGGAGCAGAGGCCAGGGGCTCTATTCTGGGTTTGCACACAATAGGTCATAAAATTTTTCAGTGCATATTCCCCTCAACCAGCTATTGCATTTGCCGCTTTCTTATTCCACCCCACTGTTACACTGTGCCACTAGAATACAGAAGAAGTGACTGTGGCTATAATGTTGAAGATAATAGACTCTATTTGCATGACACCTTTCACTGAGGGACACTAAAGGCATTTGGATGGCGTCCCCCAGTCCCCACAGGCGTGAGGCATAATATCTATTCTAAAGGCTGGAAGTTGGAGAATCACTGACTAAAGCATGATAACTAAACACTAATATAGTGATCATAGAGCCCTGTGGGCAACTATTAGAGCCATTATACAGCTGAATGAGGAATGCTGGACGTGGGCTGCCAACATAGAGCTGGAAATGGATTGATGCTGAGAGTATGACCTCCTGCCCACATGTGAATAGTCCCACACAACCTGGCCTGTCTGATCAGTGCTACCAGTGCATTAAACACAAAGAGAGGCCTATGGAAGTTCCACACAGGACACAGATCTGTGCTCTACAGCTCATTCCTCCACATGTGAAAGGAATCTGTCAGGACTAGATGGTGCCCTTCCCCACAGGGCTTTTAACACATGGACCCAGGGTGAGTGCACAGGCTTGAGTCAGCGTTTCAACCCTTTGTTTTTCAGTTCTAGCAAACGAGCCCCCTTCAGTGCCCCCCTCCGGGCTATGTGAGTGGGCCAGAGACTTCCTGACTCAGGGAGTTATTTGAGGGAGCAAGGGGAAAGGCCATAGGGTTATCCCTCTTGCAGGCTGCCACTAACGCTCTGCTTTTCTTTTCCTTATCACTGGAGCTGTTTGCCATTTATGATGACAGACTCAAGTGATTCCACTCTCTTCGTCACAGCAGTGCCCATCACTGTGGTTCTGCAGAGGGCACAACACTATCACACCATATTATCGTATCCCTGGGGAGAGACAGGCACGCAGAGTAAGGCAAGGGAATCCACCGCTGCAGGGCTGTAGGATATGATCAAAATCTATTTTTATATCCATATAGCGATATATATCATGATCTAGTATATCTGTGAATTCAATGAATAACATACTTACTCATGTTAGATTTTCGATTATTTTTCTCCTTTTATTAAAAACTCTAATGCAAATTTTCTATTAAGCCTGTAACACAATATTTTTAAAAAAAATTATATATATATATATATATATATATATAAATAAAAGTTAGAAAAAAGTGTATAGGAGTGTATAAAAGTTAAAAATGTACATGATGTAAACAGCCTCCTCATCTTGTCTTTGCCAGTTGGACGACTTTTTCTCTTGTTCACAAAGAATCCAATCTGTGTCAAATTCACTCCCCTCCAGGTCGGCTCATGTCATTTCTTAAAGAATATAACGTGGGCTCCAAATGATGACAGTGTGATATGTGACATAACAAAACAAACATCAGTGTAGATGTGTATAGTATATTACAATGTTGCACAGCCCAACAGTAGACAGATAAGACCAACTGTGCAGCAAATCCGTCTGAAATAGATTATGTGAACTGCAGCAAACAGAATGTCACATGATATCCCAGATATTCCCCTATACTTGCACGGTGTCACCCAGCCTGCTGCTCAACACTGTTTCCTCTATTGTAATGTTGAGTACAGCAGAGATACAATCTGTATCATCATGTCAGGAAAATGTTGAGAAACATGGAGACTTATGAGTCACTGAGAGTCAGCATATTACTGTCTGGGGGTGAATGAGAGAGTGGATCAGGGTAGTGGGATGTTGCCACTTGAGGATGAAGATCCCTGAGGCTGCAACGCCAGGCTGACACTCCATCAACACCTAAGCTTTGGCGGCGCCAAGGCTGACAAGCACAAGAGTCGCACCTGGGCTTATTCACAGGCTGCAGCCCCATCACGGCCTCAGCTGCTGCCACTGTGTCAGCCACTGCACTGAGGCAGCCATTAGTCCCATCAGCCTGATTATGACAGGAAAGTACCAGCTGGTGTTTTATCCAACTGTAAACAAAGACAAATGCCAGAGAGTAAGCATCCCCTCTACCACCCGCGATAGTTCTGATGAGCCATTCACTGCCCTGGACATGTGTTATTCAGATTCAACACACTGATATGAATCAGTTGTCAGGATGTGGAGGTTGAGGTGGCATTAACAGTTTAGCTCCACTGCGACTGTTTCCTCAAAATGGAGCCAGCGTGTTTTCTGCAATGCTATACATTCTGCTCACACTCCTACTCTCGTAGAGGAATCTGTCTCACTGTGGCTTGACAACAAAACCATTACCCTCTCACCTCCAGGGAGCAGACAGTCCAACTCCAACGGCACAAAACTGCACATTCCACAAAGCAGAAAAGAGAGAGAGCGACGTAGAAAGAAAGATAAGATGACAACAAGGAAAGAGGGAAATCTAGAGAAAAGAAAAACAATAGACAGCACAGCTCAGTGAGCAGAATGTTCAAAAACAGATGCACAAACACGCATTTGCCTGCGCATCCACCACAAACACACAGTCAAGTGAACTCACTGTTGTCTGAGTGCAGTGTAACTTACTTGACTCCCATGGTAGTGAATCCAATATTCTTCTCCACGGGTACAGACCTCCTGTGCCTTATGCTGTCAGAATGGAGCATCAGTCTGAGCACGCTTTGAGAATGATAACATTTCTAAACATATTCGTCCCAGATAGCTACAGTCCCACTCCGTATCTTTATCTCTTTGCCATGTGAGCCAGATCCAGCGTGTGCAGTAGATCCTTTTGCTCCACATAATCTCCCCTGCGTATTTGCCAGATCCCTGCTATGAGACCCAGCACAAACCAACCACAGCAGTGGCTTTGTCAGCCTCAGGCCTCTCTTTATGTTTCACACTATGACAGACGTTACTGTGAATGCAGATGTTATAGTGTGCTGTATGATGAGGAAAGTATTGATTTATAGAAGCTTAAAAAGATCAGATGGAAGAGTGCATGACAAATATAATTTACAAAAAAACCCTCCATTTTTTAAAGATCCCACAGTGTGCAAAGATATGTTATGCTTGGTTTATGGTAGTACTGGGAAAAGTGGAGCTGAACACCTAATACCCCTGTGGAAGCAACCACTGGACAGGCCTGGAATTAAAAGTTTATTATTGTTTGCATTTTTTATTTCTAAGTAACTAGATTTAAAAGGTTCACAATGCCCTTTAAAAGACAGTAACATTGATGCCAGGTGGTCCACTATCACATGCAGAGGTTAAAAATTAGGCCAGCTGCACAAAAAAACTAAGGAGCATCACTGCCCCTTTAAGATAATTAATATTATTTTATATAAAACTTTACACCATGATCCATATTGTAGTACATTTGTTAAAACCGGAAACTGGCATCAAAAAGATATTATTTAAGTATTGAAGGTACTGAAGTCAAGGTGCTGATACTGATAAAACATAGCCCTCTGCACAAATACACAGATCAAGGAAGACTGCTTATGTGGGGACAGAATTGAATGTTTCTTGAACATTATGAACAATTTTTCATTGCTTAATCTGTAGCAGAACTTGGATACTAGCATCTATTAGCATCTGAAGCTAAACCAAAAGTTAATGTTCGAAGTTAAAACTGAAAACTAAAACTTCATGTGGCATTACTCAGTTTAGTTTTTCCTTAGTTTTCATATTTGTGATTTCGTTTGAATTTAAAAATTATTTCATTCACCGCTTGTTTTATTTTTGATTACCTAATGTAACCCCTTTTCTTTCCTCAAGCAATAAAGACCCCAACCACCAACTCTTTACAAACAAACAGGAAGTATTTAGCAGCCAAGACTCTAATGGAAAATTCAGCAATTATATTCTAAACTACTTGGACAATGGAGTTCAGTAAACCATCCAACAGGTGTTATTAACAGCATGAACAGCCAGATGAACAGCATACTGTTGCATGCTGAATAAGAGCTGGTGCCTCCCTCTGACTAAATTATAGTCCAGCCTTGTTGAGAGGCCTATTTCAACTTCCTGATTTCCAATCTCCACTTTTGAAAGAAAAATCAGTCACATTTTATTCCCACAAGCTAATGACTTGTTTCTATGGTTACTCAGCGGGGCCTGGGGGATGAAGGGCAGAGCGAGTGCTGACACAAAGGCAGGGTCTTGTGTGTGCAGGAGAACAGAGGCTAAATGGCCCTGCTGCCACAATTACAGGAGGATTCCTTCTCCACAATCACAGTCATTACTGCACAAACACTCACCTGGGCAGCAGCTGCAGGGCGGCGATGGACGACCGTAAAACCACTTCCTCCTGACACCCCTCCAGGGCTGCATTCCTGCAAACAGCTGTCTGCCCTGCCCCTGCAACAGCATGGCTGCCAGAATGTGTGCCACCTCCACAGGTTACAATGACTTTTCAACTCCTGTTCCGTCTCCAAGGTCTTTATCTGCCTTTAAAGTGTGTAAATGGTCCCTCTCCTGTGTATGATTAGTATGAGGCAGCAATGTGACAGAGGAACTAACCTCCCTCCAAATAAACACAAACAAGGGACCAACAATAGCCCATGGAAACAGTCTGCTGCTGTCATGCAGAAATAACATACCGGGGCCACAAACTGAGCAGTCTACTCCTCTCTGTGGTGTGCACTGAGCAATCCCGAGGGCCTAGTGGGTAATAAATACACTGTCACAATCAGCAGGTGTTAATGGAACAGAAAGATGGGGAGACGGATCAGAGAGGCGGCAGTTAGCCACACAGTCTAGACCCTGCTGCGAGCTCCACCTGGTTTCATTACACAGCACCATGTCAATACACTAATCATATGCTCTGTCACAAGGCAATCAGTGCTTAACGTGCTAGTCAGCCAAACACATGGCTCTAAATTCATTACCCCTGCCCCTCTCGTGCACATATAATAATATGCACACATGCACACACATACATACACCATCCGGTCAGAGTTTGACCTTTGACTCTTCCCGTCTTCCTGCGACTGTATAGTCAGTCTAATTGCCAATTGGTCATTACTGGCCCGGGGTCATCTTTGTTTCAGGCTATTTTCCATAATTACCAAGAACAGGAAGCAGGATGAAGAAAGCATTTTATAACAGGAATTTGCCAGAAGTACTATTTTATGTTGTAGAAAAACAGTGTGTGACCAGACATTGTGTAATTTCTAAAAATACAAGCATTGCTAGATAGTATTCATTGTTGCAGGGCATCTAAGGGCAACAGCACTGAAGAGTGAACACACCTTAGGTTTCTCATTAGTCTACACAGTCTGCCAGGTACAAGGATTAATATTCATGTGTGCAAATCTGAACTGAAATTAAAAAGTACTTCCTCCAAATTAATGATTTGCCCTCTAAAATGATGATGTGTTAAGAGGAATATTAATTTAGTCTCCATTAAACATACTTAAAGACAAGCTTGCAAAATGTTTAATTAACATAAGTTAATATATAAAATATGCATTATGTATTGCAGTAAAAGCATTACTTTAAACTGAAATAGGTCAGTAAATTGTTGCTGTAGCTGCTCTCGTGTGACCATTAACTAACCAACTCAACTTGAATGCTTCTTTCTTATAACTTAAACCTATTATTAGAAGAATTAATCAATTTAAAAATACAATTGAATACTTTTTGGGAAAAAATTGGTAATTTCACTAAAAATTGGCCAATTCTTAAGAGGGAATTGGTTAAGATGGGACTGACCTGCTCAGCTATATGACTTTAAAACGATCATTTATACTGAAATGATTTTCTCAACTGAGTAGACATTTTAAATGAAACAAATTAAACACCTTTTTTTTAACCCGCTGAACGGTTGACTTGTTTTTCCAATGTTAAATTAAACAATGAATGGCTTTCGTTCATCACACTCTTCTTTTTCTCAGCACCAGACTAGCTAAAGCAGCTAGAGTCTTTCTAATTGCATTCTAATTAAAATTTCATCTCAGGGTGGAACGGTGTTAGTGAATGTCAGACAAGTGTCTAAGGAGCCTTCTCCACTCCATTGGGGTAGAAAGTGCTGTTTGGTTATTCTGCTCCTACGTCCTGGGCTCCCAGGATTTAAACATGCATCCCACTAATTGTATCTTTCGAGAACAAAAAGGAATACTAATCAGATATGGGTTTTCAATCAAGGCTAACAGATGAAGGACGCTAATTTCATTTCTGTCTCACTCTCTTTTTTTTCTAATTCAAGAACAATCAGGATAGTGAGAAATCAAGAAAATATGTTGATTGACTCAGTCTTTTTCCATCTTTTAAGGACATTTTAGCATTGATGAGCAGTGATTCAAAAAGAGATCAGAGACAACAACAAGATTATGATGATGATGACGATGATGATGGATGATGATGATGATGATGATGATGTTCCTGTTGCAGGCAACAGCTGCAAAGGGCCAGGATGTGGGTGTGCTGCAAATCAAGCCCAGTGCATCTCCACCACCCTTTTCTGTATCTGCGGAATGTGATGCCGTTTAAATCATTGTGTTTCTTCGGGCCAAGTAAAACACTGCATTCTTGGCAGTGCATTATCTTTGGGATAAAACGAAAGGTGGAGCCCTTCACTTTACTTCCACCTCCACCCCCTTTTCCCCACCAGAATACGCTACAGGGGAAAAAACAAGTCCACCTCCCTCTTTTTTTCCTGCATTTAGCCCACACTAGCTGGCCAGACACTGCTCTATCCTAGTCTTTTTGAGCTCAGCTCCAAAGAAAACATTAGAACTAATATATCAGTGTCAGGAATTAACCCTATCTACCATTATGCTTCACCTCAGTGTGGTGCAGCTACTTGTGATGGGAAGCAGGACACACAGGAAGTTGCATATTAAATAGAGGATCAGGAAAGTCCCCTCAACCAAAGGAATGGCTTCATGGTCCCACTGATAAACTCTTTCCCTGGTAAAACTGGCAAGAAGAACTCCATTTGGGCTGCCTGGAGAAAGCTAAGCATTGATCCCCTATGGGTTTCCTGTCACACTCCACAAGTCTCCTCACCAGATTTCTCCACCTCCTGTGGTGCAGAGTTTCAATGCTCCTATGCATCATTCTTCTTCATCATTCTCAGCCAGCTTTCCTTTTCATCAACATTCATTATAGCACAGCACTCCTCAGAGAGAAGAGGCCAGGGAATGTATGCACTGACCAGCCTGCCAGGGAATTTATCAATGACAGTATAGCACACTGCACCAGCCATGCACCAGCCTGGAGAGGGTGATGTATTCACCGGGGTAACAACAACACAAGAGCCAAGCACAGCTAAAAGAACCTCCCTCGGCCTTAGATACACAAGGTCTGAAATAGACACGGAAATACAAGCTCCAGGAGTATTTAGTGAGTAGACGCCTGACATTGTAAAATCCAAAGTGTAGCTTAAAAATGAAACTGAAAAAAGAAAAAGACAGAACATGAAATACCTGAGGACAATAGTTGACTTTAACCTAAGCCCCTTCGTGAGACACTCCTTCCTTATATGGAATTATGCATGTATGTTATCCATTCATGGGCATTGGTGCTTGTACTAAAGGTTCATTTAGTCTGATGATGATGCATATCTCAAACGCGTGCAATAACTCAAGCATGGCAAGAACAACATCTTCGAATGGGTGCCCCACATTGAAGTTAACACCATGAAAGACGACCTTTGGCTGGCGAGTCTGTGCATATCTCCTGTGGAGCTTTCCTCATGTACACCTACACACGCTGTCGCCTGAATACATGCAGGTGCGCACAAGCTCGCACTAACAGTCACCACCACAGTCTGACATCAATGGCTTAATCGAATTTAGCTGTAATTTAGACGCACGGGTGTGATTTGACTGGATGGGGGAGGTGCTTACCTAATGAAGAAGGAGGCTGCAGATGAAGAAGGAGAGGGGGAGGTGGATGTATTGGAGATGGGTGCTGGGAGTCCTGGTTGGCTGGAGCTCCTCAGTCTGCAGGGCATCAGGGTGCTGCTACTGCTGCTGCTGCTGCTGCGGCTGTTGGGGGTGGTGGTGGTGGTCATGGTGGTGACTGGGGTCTCTGACGCTGTGACATCCATGTCTGCATCACTGATCACGCTCTGGGCCTGTCGACATGTAGATAAGACCACAAGTACCACTTAGAGGCGTTACCACTTCTGCCAACCTTGCTTCCACTCCATTTACTACCCCTGTGCCCTCCTCTGCCACAGATGGATGGGCAGCTGCTGCATCCAGCTCTGGTTAGCGGGAGTCAGCAGTATGCACAACAGAAAGCTCCCGACAGAACACCAAGACTGCTGGACCAGTCATCGATTCTGGCAACACTCTTGAGGTTGTTTGGTTGTAGCCCTCAGTAATTAAGCACTAACCCACATTTAATTAGTAATTAAATCAGCAGCATTTACTTTACCCTGAGTATACCCCGAGTTTGTGTGCACCTCCACGGTTAATTTGGTTTTTGTCACACTTCAGGTGTAGTTATACCATATCAAAGTGCTTACACCAACAGACCCAGAAAATTTCCTCTCAGAAGTCTAGTGCCAGGTAGTAAGAGTTTCCTCCAGACCATTGGCTGTCTGCATTTACACTGTGGTTTAGAGAATAAAAAGATGAAGTCAATTAACCATGTGACAAACATTGTATTTGACAAAGCTCCAATTAGGGCTGTGCACTTAACTGAATTTTGATCATGATTTCGATTTTGTTGTCAAACAATCTCAAAACTCATATAATCGAGTTGAAATGATTTATTTTCCATTTTTCTTTACACAATTTCTGAGACACGCATGTGCAATCCATTGCAAAACAGCTGTAAACATACATATTTGTATTCAATTTTTTTTTTTAAATTTGAATGTTTTGCATAAAGAATCAATAACAGTGTTGTTTGAAAGAGAGAAATGCTGAATAAATGCATTGTAAAACTCAAAATTAATAGTTTGAATAATTGTGATTTCAATATTGACCAAAATAATCGTGAAATTGATTTTTTCCATTATTGAGCAGCCCAAGCTCCAATGTTTCTAACTGTTGTGTACAGCTATATGTTAAACTGTTGCATATATGCACATATGGTATGACATTTATTGTGTCTATTCTATCACTTAATGGTAATGTGTTGAAGCATTAAGTCTTTTTATACTGAATACTGAAAATGAAATGCTCAGCAACCCCAGCCACCCCCTCAAAATTCCTGAACTATCATAAAGCTTCCACAGTAAGAGGTAAACATTCAACATCAGTGTGCGACGTGCGATTTGTTCCGTAGTCTAAATGTTTATGAGGTCCCAAACCCGGCACACCCTGCCTTGGAAAACTGGTTATTGTGAACAGCGGTAAAAAATACGCCAGCCTTAGGGCTCTGGTAACTAATGCCAAAACTAAAATGGTTTTAATCACCTGTGTGTCTTCATATGTGTCATGCATGTGCTACAGAAAGGTGCCTGTAAACAAATACAACAGTTTCATTATCAACACAGTGGGTTTAGATTAAGTAACTATGTGTTTTCCTGAAGTGGTTCACTGATGGCTAATGGCGCAGGAGAAGGAGTAGAGAGAGCTAATTATACAAGCCTATATTCAACTCTGAGGCTGCACTATAGTTCAAGTCACCATACTGATGAAAGGTTAATCCTCTCCGGAGCCGCTAGTTTGTCCTACAGGACGATGATCAATAGGAGCTGACAAGAACCGATTTTGTGGGTTTTCAGCATTAGAAATTAAATAAATAAAGGCTGAAGTTTTGCTGAAAACGTTTATAACCGTGACACCTGAACATTGTGTAATCAAAAACGACCTTGAATTGAGCACAACACCGCACTGCAGCCACAAAGCTACTTGACAGACTATGTATTATAAACACAGTTCAGGCCCTCTGCATATTTACCACCTCACTGTTTGCCCTAGATTCATGTTTGGCAACTAAAATAACATCCTTTACAATCTTTTTTATAAAGTGTGTGGCCTTCCCCTATCTGCCATTTGTCAGAGGAGGATGACAGCTGAACTATATATATGCCAAGCCTGACATGTGAATGCTATACATCAGGATATGAGGGCATTAGATTCTGACATTCACATGAGAGGTTTGGCTTTTGCTCTTCAGAGTGCCACCACTCTTAGCTTTAGTTTCATAACAAAGTGTAGCTATATTAAAGTCTGGGTATGTTTTCACATAAAACTTTCAATAATGGTATATATTTCAACAGTAGACCAGCAGTGCACTGTCTTCATGAATTCCAGCTTTCCCATTCCCATTTTGCTCTTTTGAGCTTGTTATCAGAGTTGAGAAACCAGTCTAGTTTTGGGGGCCTGGATCTGCTCTCTCGAGACTTCATCATTGAGGCTAAGACATATCAAGCTGTGATGTGTGAAGTTATGGCTTGAAAAGAACAGGATGGAAAAACTAGCTGCAAACTGAAATGAGCCAAATACAGATCCTCATGCAGCCGCCAGAGCGGAAAGCCTAACACTATGCTGGTGTCGGTGACGGGTTAGGATCTCAGCGCATACCAGGGAAGTAGACCCATTACACTCTGGCACGAAATACTAGAGCACTTCACTTGCACCCGTACAGGAAGCTGATGTGTATAGCCCATCAAATTTAATACTGATTGAGCCAGCACTGTGGTAGTTTTAAGTAGCAGCAGATTTTAGGAGCAAACAGGGGACAGCTGGCCAACAGTGGGGTTTGGGAATTAGCTCAAAATGTATATACTGAAAGCCAAACACTTATATGAATGTACCCACACACACCTCAGCACATAACAATGTCGATCAAAGAGTATTCCCTCATGTATTAGGATTGGGGATTTAAGCTGTTCAGCTAAGCTTCTCTCTGTATCTTTGGACCTGGACTGGCGCTGATTTTGGCTGAAAACTACAATCTATCCCCTGGTCAGGTAATTAGGCTGCGTCAGTGGAGCCATGTGTGCCCGGCCGTTTGCACTGAGAGCCACTAATGAGCTGGCCTTCCACCCTTTAACCCCCCAGCACTCCCTGATCCCTTAGCCTTGGTTTAGCAGTGGAAAGAAAAGACAGGGGGAGGGAGAGACAAAGTGAGAAAGACTTGAACATAATTGAAAAGAAGGGATGTGTGTGCATGTGTGTGTGTGTGAAAGACATGGAGAAAATAGTTCTGGAGAGTGCTTCCAATGAAGTCTGAAGTGAGCAGGGTCCTACTATCTTCCCCCCAGATACTGGGTGAAGCATGACTTTCTTTGACCTATGATCCTAGCGGCCAACAGTTACTGAAGTGAAAACAGTCCTGGTAATCAGGACTGTCGTGCTTGGCTGTCCACTGTGACAAACGGAGAGCAGGTGAGGTGAGAATCTACCTGGAACATATCGTATACCCAAGGAGGAAAACAGAAGCATGTAAAAAAAATGACAGTTGTAGACATTTTTAGGAAGAGGGGAATTTTACTGCCATTTAATCTGGGTATCCTCTTCTTCTCTTCTTGCATTTGGTTTCACATGGCACACTGCCATGCCAGCCCAGCTGCACCGATGCAGCAGCAGCCAAGATCATCTGCCTGGCTTCACATTGGTGGCACTGAAGTAGGCCTTGGTAGCAGGCAGCAAACGGGCCAATAACGGAAATCTTTATGGGTCAAGAGCACTTGTTCATTATATATTAGCACATGTGTGGTTGTGGATTGTATTGAGTGAAGGAAGAACGACAAATTCAAATCGATTTCTGTGTTTTTTATTTGTACAATTGAATATAAATGGTACACAAATGTCTACTTAATTACTGCAGCGAACAGAAATGAAGTATCAGATTGTGGAGGTGCTGGAGTCTGTCTACCTGTCAAAACCAGTCCAAGAAGCTGCACTCATACGACCTAGAGCCAGACATTTGTAAAGAGGAAGGCAGATACTTTCAGTTCCAATGACCACAAACATCATTCCAGATGTTAACCAGAGCCTTTCCCAAAAGAGAGACTCAAGGTGCCCTGTAATGGACTGTGTGTGGGAGAGCCCCAGGCTCCCTGCTTGACACATACCCAGTCCATCTCTGCTTCCCTGTCTGAGCAACATTGCATGCTTTCCCCCACAAAAAACCAAGTGGGAATCATGAATTAAAGCTTTTGCCTTCAGCACAGTGCAACTCCCAACTCACAAGAGCTGATGTGGGTTTTTGTCATTTTGAAGGATCTGGTTTTAATGAAAGAAACAAGCTTGAGAAAATAACACACATCTGCTGTATTTGTGTCTTTATGTCCTGAAGGGACATTCTCCGTGCTGTGTGGCTTCAGTTTCAGCTATGTGGCATTGAGCAACTCATCCCAGCTCTAAGGGCCACTAATTGCTTTTAGACACATAGATGGAGAGCACAAGTCAGCCGCTCCCTTCTGTGCCAGGCCGTTTGATTTGCTCTGGATAACATACATGCAGTTAAAAGCTTTTGATGGCATCCCATAAACCATTTCTAAAGGGAGGAGTAAAAATCTGTCTTCACTTTTCACGCAGAGGAAAGAAAAAACTGCCAAGAATCTTAACAGGCTGCAGTTTTCAACGGAATTGCAACCAAAATCTGTTATTTACATCTGCTATTGGCTTTTTAGTATTTATTGTGAGACAGGTGAAGATCAGGGAATGGACATGTAAGTGGGAGGTGCTAAGAGGATGCATTAGGTGGAGTAGACCTCTGTGGCTGATTCAACGCAGTTCTCTAAACACGCATATGCTGTTCAACATCGCTAAGCCACAGTTTGAGCATCAACATTGTACGGTGTATAAAAGAGGTTGTGTTTTATAGCTTAGAAAAATAGAATTTGTTGCAAATTAAATGGGTTTCTGAACAGCTAACAACAGAAGCCAAATGTTTTCCTCTGAGGTACATTAAGAGAGATGAAGGAAAAATTAACCGACTGTCTTGTTTTTTACTTGCTTAAAAAGTGAACACAGTTGCCTGGGTTTGTGTGGACTTAAATCTGGCATTTATTGATAAGGACATTCGAGGTGTGTCACATTGGTAAATTATATATTTATTCGGTGCTCTTGCATGTGTTCTCTTTCTTCTTAAAATTCCAGTCAAGTGAAAATTATTATCCTCTAGAGTTCGTTTTGTAATTTTTTCCCCCTTGTGAGCTTTAAGACACTGTGCCTGTGATGTTAACACAAGTCCTCCTGTCTTTCCTCAGTGTTTGCAGAGGAGTGGTGGGCTCTGGGTGTAATCATATAATTAGTTCATTAATTGAATCATTAATTTGTTCGTTAATTTGTGCTGTAACCTTTGTCAGGATCCTCTTTCTATTATGTTGTCCTCTTATTCCTATAATTTTAAAACTGAAAAATCTTCTTTTACCAGTGTTGAACTGGATATTGCTGTGTCTATTTCAATAAAACTGAGCGGTAAACCTGTTGTGGGTTACAGTCCTTGGCTACAGATTATACATAAGAGGCAACACTAGCTTAAATCATGTTGGCTTGTGCTGTTTGGTCTGTCTGGTGTAGAATGTCACATAGGTTCGTCAGCAGGTCTGAGACCAGATGTTCCTCAACAACAATCAGTCTAATCATTAGAAATAGTGCTCACAACAGTAACCACAAAACACACCCTCAGGTGCTCAAAATGCTTGTGCTTTCAAGAGGAAAGTTAATATGGCAGGAGGTAGAGACGTCATTAGGTCCCATGATACAGAGTGGTAAAGTGACCCTTTCAGTCTGTCAGACATCAAACACAGCAAACACTAATGCTTATCCAACATAAGAGGAAGAGTTATGGACACTCTGCAGGGTGGTCATTTCAAATGCCCTTGAGGAGGAGGTCAGCAGATTAGTGTTGCAATGACCTCTGACCTCAGATCACTCCGGCTCCTTGACTACTGAGGAATGAGAGGTCAGCTCTCCTGCTGAGTTCTGACATACAAATTTTCTGCAGGGTCTCGTCTCATCTTAAGGTCTAAAGATTTGTACTTACAAGACCTGACAAGCCTTACAATATAGTATAAGGAAATGTACCAGAACTCCAAGTAATTACAACTTAAATAATTGAACATTATTCCTACAGATAATTACCAGGCAGTCAGTTGGTTAACTGTTGTGTAGTTTCTTATAGTGTATATTTATCTCAGAATCTATCAGCAGTTCACCCAAAAGCAGTGTCATTATTGGTAAAACTAAATGAAAGAGCTGCTCTTTCATAAATATTAGAAATACAGCTGTAGCGAGCAACTCACTGTCATTCATATTTGAAAATTATATCCACCTCCAAAATCAGAACAGAGGTACAAGGAGAGATTCCTATGAAAACAATACACAATATCAGTGAGTTTGCTTATTTCTATAGATATACACTGTTAACCATTAAGTTGGAATAAATTATTTTATACCTCCTCTCATTTAATGATTGTGACAGTGTGATTTATTCTTGATAAAGTGGAACTGGGACTCAGTATGTAATCTTTGCACCTGGTCAAACCTGATGATTGATATGTATAAATAAAAAAAATGTGCTGCACACTTTTAATCCCCCTCGGCCAAATACAATGTATGGTTCTGTTGAAAGTTACTCCCCTATAATTTAGATTAGACTGTCTTTGTGTAAAACTTATTACATACATACTTATATTTGAAAGTACTTAGATATTATAACTGCACAACGCCATTTGACCTTGAAAAAGTTGGTCAAGGTCACCTATTTTCAATAGGTTTCTGCTCCATACCAAGATGCATCCACAGTATAAATTTGGAGCAGATATGTCAATGCATTCTTCAGAGAATGTGACTGCTGTTTAATGGACAGACAGATGGACAGACGACAAGACAGTTACAACACCCCTTCAGCTAGAAGTTGGCCGAGGGGTAATAAAACTGTCTGCAGCTACCAAATAGAACCCTGCAGACTGGCATAGTGTAAGAAATGTTAGATTTCAACTTTGTTCTGAACAAGGTTTCACAGTCTTATAACTGTAGAATTAGAGTTGGACTGCTGTATTTATTGGGGTTCTAACAACCTGGCACCAAAATGTATGCATAGGGCTGAACAGGGTTTTATTATTAACATACCGGCTTAGGCTGCGGGAGGAAGTTGTTGACCCTGGAAATGCTCCACATGCCCTCGAGGTACTGCTGTGCCTGGATGGTAACAGAGCTCAGGGACCCAGTGAGCTGCGTCCCTGCCACCGTCACCTGGACGCTAGTCTTTGACCCCGAAGAGACCGCGGGGCTCTGCGACCAGCCCGGCACCCTGTGTCTCTCCCCCAGAGGCAGCAAAGAGGAGCCCGCCGGTTGGCCTTTGGACAGTTGTTTGGATGTGTGGATGCTGGAGGAAGACATGGTGTACCTCGACGGCTGCGGTAGAAAGGATGTGGTGGACAGGGTGGCCATGTCTGAGCTGAAAGTGAGCACAGGAGTGTGGAGAGTCTGAAGAGCCTCCTGCCTTAGTTGGTGAAGAGGCGTGGAGCACACCTGGCAACAGCTGACCCCCACTTCATGACTCCCAGAGGTCTGGAGGTGCTCGAACAGGAAAGTCGCATACCCAGGGTCCTGTACATAAAACACACACAACATGGGGGCTTTAAACACGGCACAAAATACATCTCAAGCATATCTAACTATCTGTTCTTTTGAAAGGATTTCCTGGATGCTGTTCCCAATTTCCAGGCACATCAGTGGTGTGCTAGCAGTGTGGTCCCTCACTGTCTCCAGGGACCCTCGCTCGCCGTCTTAACCACTTCCTCCTTTTTGCTATGGCTGTTTGTTTAGATTGAGTTGCTTCGCCTGCACGCTACTTAAGACTGTGGATCAGGTTCATGAAGCATGTGCTTATTTCAATGTCTGCTAGAGAGATGAGACCAAACAAGCTCAGAACACAAGGAGGAAACTCTGAAAACCGGGCTCAGAAGGATCAGAGGAAGATCCCACAGAGGCTCTCTGTAAAAACTAAATAAGAAATGTGCCTTTCATTTGTTTTGTAAAGCTTTGGAAATAAAGACGACAGAATAGATTTCAGCTTATTACAGCTTGTAGAGATGGTGTCCAGTGGAGTTTTGTCCTTTCACTTCACCTCTAAGAAGGCTCCCTAGGGTGTCAGCCTCTGCTTGAGAGAATTGCAAAAGAAAACAACAGCTGAGGAGACTCTTAACACCCAAAGCCATACAATTTACATATGATAAGTGACTCAGCGTGAAAACATACGATAAGCCACCAAATGTGAAAATAACTACCTCCCGCAGGAAGCTGGAGGCATACAGAGCTATCAGGGAACTATTCAAAGATGGAGCATCACTTTCTGTGGGTTTCAGCGAAACAAACACAAACACACAATCATACAGACAAGAAAATCCCTTAAGAGGCATAAAGGGGCACTAGACTCCTGCCCAGTGGAGTCATGGCCTAAGACAGGAGCCCACAGCCCGTACATAAATGTTTATGAGGCCTTTGCTCCGAGGAACCTCCGAGGTGATCATGAGGAGTGAAGCAGCAGGGAAACCGCAATCCACTGCCCTAATGCGGAGCCACTTAATACAGCTCAGCCAATAGACACCAAGACCATAGAGGCAGGGCGAAGAGCTCTAAATCTCTTCCCATGAAAGCAGCTCAATGCAAAGACTTTTCGTCCACCTTCCCCTGTCAACAGTCGCAGTATTTATCACACAACCCACAAGAGCCTTAAAAAACTATACATACTTCATCATCTGTACTTTTTTATGTGTTAAATAAGACAAAAGCAGTAACACTGAATTATACACAACACATGAACACAATATTCATGTTCTTCCTTTATCAGATTAATAATTATGGACAGGATTGTACTTGATTCTAGTTTGAATGTGACAACTAAACGCTACGGGTTAATGATTTACTATCTTGACTACTGACTTTAGACTTGGGCAGTCACATGCAGGATGCAAGCACCACTAAGAAATACACTCAGGATGTAGAAAATCCCATAAATCTGACTACAAATGGGAAACTCTGATGGGTTAGCAACTGGCTGATGGTAGATCAAGTACAATATGGTACTGACTGAAGGTTTAAGCTAGAGTATGGATATAAATGTAAGAGGCTTATGATAAAAACATGATAGAGATATGATGGGGCTTTGGGGGGAAAAAAAACCCCGATATCTAATGCTGCTAGATCCTGACATATGAACAATCTTTGCTGTTATGCTTAGGATGAGGGAGGATATATGCACAAGACAGGACAGTTCCGCTGAAATAAGATGAAACAGTCTGTGACAAATTGGAGTGAAATGTGAGACGGAGCGGCCGAAAACACCGCTGGCTGCTACTTTCACAGTCTAGCCTGGCTTCATGTACATGCTTCCTAGACAGGAAATTGAGGTAAAGTCATAACCAGTCAACTCCACCCTTCTATCACCCCTCGCCCTTTTTACCCTTCGACCACCCCTTACTCACCTCAGGGCAGTGGTAGATGGAAGAAATCAATTCCCCTCTCTCTCTCCATGCATTGTTAGGTGTTGATTTAGGAGAGCTAATAAAAAGACACACAAAGCTCAGCCCATCTGCTATTCTGTTAGCATTCTGGAGGTTAGAGAGCGGGCTTCTCCTGTAAAGCTGTCTGTAAGCTTTATGCCCAGTGGAGTGAATAAAGGGTCAGGGCCACAAGCCTTGTGAGAATGATGTTGCTGATGATGAGGATGATGATGATGATGTTGGGACTGAGATGGAGAATGATGGTGGTATGATGAAATTGAGGCCACACAATACAGCCCACAAAAGGTAGAGATAGGACAGAATGATGAAAAAAAAAAAAAAAAAAAATCATATGCAATCTGAGAAACAGTTTAGTTGGAATGGTAATTTTTCCATTTCATTTTTACTGAAAAAATGGTAATACTTTTTCACTGTGATCCATATCCAACAAGCATGTTCCCTTGAAGCGGCAGTGCTTGATAGATTTTACCATCACTGGCCTAAAATTCAATGTTACCTTTCAGCGTATTGTAATTCAAGTGGTCTGAAAGAACATGTGTTGACTCCTTGCCTGTGCTTTCAGACCAGAGATAATCTACCTCATGGTGGGTTTGTCCAAAGTGACTCCATAGGTTTTTGTTCACTATGATTCTGTTTAAGTGGAAGGAACCTCTGCCACCCACTTATGTGCAGTGACTTTTCATACTTTTGTTTTTAAAATTGGAAAAGATTAAGTTTTCCGTCCATGGACAAATTATTATTATTATTATTATTTTTTTTTTTAAATCAACAATGGAATCCTTTTCTCTCTACTGTCAACAAGAGTGTCCTGCTGTCTCCTATGTCCTTTTGTCAGAGAAATGTGTTATTGGTGTGCATTATATTAACTCTTAATCAGCCCTGGACATTGTAAACAGGACTTGATAACGTTATCTATCTCATGTTTTTTTGTTTTGTTTTGTTTTTTGTAGGTTTGTTGGATAACTTGTTTGTTATTATTATTATTTTTATATTGTATCTGTGTGGTTCTTTATGCAGAAGTATATGTTTATGCAAATGTATAATTACCTCCGCCAAGGAGGTTATGTTTTTGCCAGGGTTTGTGGCTTTGTTTGTTAGCAACATAACTCAAAAAGTTATGGACGGATTTTGTTGAAATTTTCAGGATATGTCCACTCTGAGGGAAGGAAGAGATGATTAAATTTTGGAATCATGGGAATTATTTAAAGGATTCTTTGTCATTGCAAGATGGGGCATGGCGGCACAGAGATGCATATGAGGTCATTCAGCGCCAATGAGTGGAGGAAAGTACAAACACTACCTTAAAACCAGAACGGACATATTCTCAAAATTTCATCAAAACCCGTCCATAACTTTTTGAGTTATGTTGCTAACAAACAAACAAACAAACTCACAAACCCTGGCAAAAATATAACCTCCTTGACAGAGGTAAAAAAAAAAAAAAAAAAAAAAGTACAAACGTTACCTTGGCAGAGGTCTGTGCTCTCCGAGAGCTTATCTAGTTTAAAATAATTTTTTTTTTTTAAATCTACCTCAAGGTGTTCAGGTTTCACCAAATCATGGGTGTTTGCAGACATACAGATTAGGAGGGTTAAACACATGACTGACAGATGGAATTAAAGATCACTGATTAGATTCTATCAGACCTGGATGGGACTGTTCTAATCTGTTTCAGCATAAGCTAGGAAAAGACTATTTATAGTAAATTTAAAAAAAAAAAAAAAAAACATCATGGAAGTGTCACATCCACAGCTTTGTATTTATTATATTATATCTATATTATGTTTAGGTCCACATATTGTCTGGGTTCATGTCGGAACTGTGCACCATGGGAAATGTAAGGGAGCCAAATTCCTTGTATATGTTCCCATACTTGGCCAATAAAGCTGATTCTGATCCTGATTTAGTCTTATGATATGGATTTGAAGAAGAAAACTGTAGAAGGAAGAATATGATTTGTAGGCTAGGGCATCTCTGAAGTACCGAAACAGTTCAATCATATTAATATAATGTTGGGGCAATTTTTTTAGCTTCATCAAAAATACCGCAGCTGCTTTGTTGTCATCGAAGTCAGTCATATTGTGATGGTGTTAACTTGAAATTATTCAGGTAAATAATTGGTAGTTTTCAGATTTTTGGTGATGTTTGTGCCATCATGGTCGGGCTCCCTGCTCGACAGGTTGTGGATAAGCATAAAAGTAGAAAAAGTGAAACATACGACGCATGAGTGCTCCCAGCCCCAAAGCCATATTGTTTCTTTTATTATCCATATGATCTATTACTGACAGGTGCAAGTGGGTGTGAAGAGTAACACTGCTTCAGATAAGTGTGTAATGTGCGGCATCGACACAATCCAAATGTTCAAAGCATTCCCGTCGGCGGAGAGGCGTGGAACTACTTCAGGGCTCTGACTCCTCGACCATTGTTCTGTACAAGTGGGAGACGGTTTTGGTTTTCACCCTGAGTTCCATCCGTGGAAAGAATCAAGCTGCACGAGTGAGAATAAGAGGACAGACAGAAGAGGAGAGGTGGGAGGACCGGGGTTGTTGCCCTTTGCCTGAAGGCTTGTGGGTGGTTGTGTTGGTTTACTGCCTGTCAGCACTGATCTTTATTAAACTCTAGGGACAAATGTAGTCAGATACTATGGCCTTATTATGGAAAGGAGGTGTGCCGAGGACACCGAGGAGAGGCAGCCCCGCCTGTGGAATGAGCCCCTCGTAGCCCTTAGAGACTTAAGTTTGTCTCTGTCCCTCACACTAACTATGATGAAAACCAGGGCACAGCAGTACGAGAGAGCAACCCAGCTAACTAACTGCCTCTATGGGTTGATGGAGAGTGTCATCACAGACAGCCCATGCCCAGAGGCTGATGGAAACAAGCTCAGCCGGAACCACTTATGGATGAGGAGCCACGGAGAAAGATGTGCATGATTTCCCTTCTATGCCTCCTTAGGGCGCAAAACAGAAGCAGCTACCCAAGTCACCCATAGGATTTTTTTTTCCTCAAATCACACCTCATTTGCCCCATTTTGTCAGCACACCTTTTCTCAGTCCAGACAAAGTGAAAACTGCCATCTGACTGCTTCCGCATTCATGTACCTCTGATGTTGAGCGCCTGGCCAGATATAGCAGGCTGACTTAAATCAACGGAAGGTCATAGTGATTTGAAATGCATGAGGCCCCTCGCCAGCCAAGAGACTTTTAGGCACGCTCCATTGAAAATAAAATACTCTGGGAAACCGTATTTTCTATTCCAGTTGAGCCCAACACGTATTTCCTAAGCATGAAAGCTGCAGTGGCACAAGAGAAATGCAGCAAAATGGCATCAATGTGCATCCATCATGCGAAAACCGAAAGTGGAAAGTTCTGCATACGGCGTGTCTGCTCACATCTGAATTGTTGTAAAGTTGCCAGATTCCTGTCGAAGGTGTTGTACATTCTTACTTGTAACATTAGTCACAATGCCCTGGATCAGCTCAGCATTAAGACGTCTGCTGTTCCTCAATCCTGACGTGGGTTCATTGTAAGATTTCAGTAAACGGAAACACACGGCGGTTGAATTCTTCAAAGTTGACTTGAAGATTAAAATGCTCCCTCAGTCTTCCTCCCCTTCCTTCCCACTTCTAGGTTTCTGTTATATTATTCTACCAGCAAGGAAACATTAAACTCAAAATGAATCACTCCAACATAATGCTGCTTTATGTCTGTCCTCAGTAAACTTTGTTCTCACCAGCGCCAGTCCTGTTTACACATTACAATACTTTAAGTACTTCCTATGGCTGCAAAACTTGTAAAATCTCATAGCAGCTGCCAGATCTGATGCCCTTTTAACTCCTGACTTTCACTTCCTTCGCCTCTCACTAAGGATGCCACTGAGCTATGTCTGTTTACTTCAGCCGAGACAGTGTTGACCCAGCCACACACCGTCTGCATGAGTCTCAAGAGGATTGGCCCCCAATAAACTGCAGGGGCCCAGTCCAGATCCCCGGGTGCAGACGAGAGGTTCCAGCAGGCCTGTTTTCCCACAGGTAGTCGCGGCTTATTCTGACAGCAAAGCCGGAGAAAAACGAACACAGCTGCTGGCCTTGCCCCGGGTGAGCGCAGGGCATTAAGGCAGATTACATTCCCAGGATAAAAGCAACACATCCAGTGGTGTAATCCCTCTCTGCCCCCTGCTCTTTCTCAACTATCCTCACCACCTCAACCTTTCTAACTCACTCTCAAGCTAGCCGAGACGACTCCGATCCCCTGAAGGAGAGGTGAGCTGGAAGGCCTGGGTGCCCTTAGATATCAGGTAGAGGTTTTAGTGCAGCAGCAGATCTAGGACACAGGCCATTAAATTTAACCATTGCCTGCTTGGAGGCAGAGAAGACAATGACTCAGGATGTCACACTAGCATGCTATTTAACTGTGTGGGAACGCCTATGGTCCAACACAAAACGGGACAGCTCACCAAATCACATCAAACAGATGTTTTCTTCTGTCTGCTGAGTTGACAAGATTAAACAAACCTGTAATAAGACTTTTCCCAAACAAAGCAACAGCATAAACAGCAACACCGGTGCACTGCCATTACCTTCCTGATAATACTACAGCCCCTGACAAAAGAGCACACTACCGAGGTAATAAATTCATTCATTCGTTGCTGCCGCTTCATTTTTCTGTCCCTCTTGCGTTTTTTATTGGAGCATAATGAGATTCCGTCAAATAATGATGAAATGTCTGTGCTACATGTGCAGCATTTCTAATGTGAAATTTGTTTTTGCCTAAGTGAGGCCGCATTTAGACTCTTATCCCATTATCTGAGTTTAGGCTTTTGTGAGAGATATGGTTGCAAAATCGATTCCCCTTTTGCTTTTCAAAGGCTGCTGTCTCACTTCTCTTTATTCTCCTTCACTCTACTGCAATTTCATGAATTTTTAACTGCATATTTTAGATTTTTTTTTTTTGCTCGGATTCATTGCAAAAGCACAAACAATAGTTGGAATTAAATACAGGTCAAATAAGTATTGTCTGAGGACACAATAACAATATTTTCCACTGAGAGAGACAAATATATGCTTTTATACTGAGCAAAAACAGCAAACTTATAATGTCAACAACACATTAAAAAGAACAAACCACTTCTCAAATACGTAATTACCTTGTTTAGATAAGTACATCCAATTTTCACATCAGTATTCCATTAAATGTAGCCAAGTCCCCCTGTGTCAAGCATCTGTTCATGTGGAGTTTTCGGAGACAGATGTCAGTCTGTCTGCCCTGTGTGATTTAGCCCTTTCCTCCCTTTAACTGTCAGTGAACTGCTGACAGAAAATGCAAATAGGCTTTACCCCTTGGTGACACTTTCAACACATGATAGCACCACCTGTCCAGAAGATCACACTGACACATCCTCTGATGAATGATTGAACAAACCTGCCATTAGAATAAGCAGTTGGGATTTACTATGAATATGACCAGTGACCTTTTCTGAACAGTATCTTGATAAGATCTGGTGTGACTTACTGGCATTGTGATACAACCTATTGTACACCGCTGGGGAACCTGGAGCTTCTCTTGTCATCTGTAAAAACAGATGTCACTGTCCATCAAAAATAAAAAGGCCATAGATCCTGTTGACCCTCAGGTTAAACATATATAGACTCCCATGTAATCACTAATGAGTCTGCGCTAACCCACCCTGTAACCATTAATGACCCCATATAATGATGTGTCAGCGCTCCATATGCTTGATCCATTTATCAGGATGGGAGTGCCTGTAGCTCCTCTTTCTGAACACAGAATGAGACTCATACAGAAGCTTTTAAAAACAGCATAATTACATAAAAGGGTCCTTACGTAAAGCAGAGGTACAATACAAGCGAGAGTGTGCGTTTGTGTGTGTTTGTGTGTTCTCGTGGCTGTCTCTTTACACCACACCCATCCATCACTCCAGCCTTTCGCCACTTGGCCAGTTAATTACCTTTTCCTGTTCACTCACGCACACAAAGAAAACAAGCCCCTTTTAGACCGTTTGGACAGACTTCATTCTGCTGCCCCCCCGCCACCACCACCACCTTCCCAACATCTCTCTCTTCTGTACGGACCCCAGACAGGCAGCACCGCCTTAGCCCCAGATCCATCAATCTGCAGATCCGTCAAGCTATCAGCAGCTTAGAATGGGGTCAGGAGGTCCGAACTGGACCGAAGGACTTCAACAACGGCTAAAAAGACATCTTCATTAGACATTTATGTCCCCGTGATCTCCACTTGAGCTCTAAAAGAAAAAGCGAAAAACCAAAGAATGTCTTGCCAAAGTTTCCTCATTAGTGAAAAAGTCATGCTCAGCTGCATCACTCGGTAAATGAGAAAGTTGGAACTATTTTCCCTCCTCAAACATTTTCCACTTCCCTGCCCATAGCTGCTATGGAGTAAGCCAAGCAACAGCAGGGCTGTTTGCTATGCTGTCCTCACCAGAGACACAGTAGATTGTATTTATGTATACCTGCACCAACCATTGTGCACTTCTAATTAGAATGGCTGATTTTTGTCTCAGGGATGCTCTCAAGGTAGTTTCTTTTTTTCCCTCCCAGGCTCAGCTGTGGAAACAAACCGAAATGAGCACATAATGAAAAATTCAACAGGCAAGCTGGAAAGGCAGGAGCCAGGTGTTGCTGCAAACTGCAGGTGAAAGGTAGGACAGAAGGGCTGAAGTAAAGGTGGGGTGAGCAGGGGTAGGTTGAACAGAAGGGAACAGGGTTAAAAATCCCCTGGTTCCTTCACAGTGTACAGTCAATAAACCTATGTGTCCTTCTCTGAATCTGCTAAGAACATAAAACACAACCGCTTGTATTTTCAGGCTAAAGTGGAATTAAAATCCAGCCCCATCTATTTGAAATTAACTTAAAAACTGCAATACTGGGAAATAGTATTCATGTGTTATTGTTCCCAACCATCACCGATGGTACTTATTGAGAGATCTATTTTAGTCTAAGAGCCCACTCTAAAACACTCACTGCAGACAGCCGAACTGATACAATAGTTCCTTCAAACAGAAAAACCAGCACTACACTTAGTTTAAACCCCCATACAAAGCGATGACAGCCACCTGCTTCTCCCCTGTCTCAACTGTCAGACTGAGAGAGCCACATTCACTGCAGTTTGTTCCACAGCTAAGATTTTTGGGGTTTTGACGGAGACTCTGAGCACTCCGAGATCCCTGCAGTTTATTTAAAGAGAAAACTACCTGCAGCTAAAGCTTATAGCAAATATTCTCCATCGTAAAGCCTCGCTCAACCACAAGGATGGGAAAGAGCGTCAGCAGAGAGCAGCAGAAGTGTGCACGAGAGTAGTTAATTATGAAAGCAAAATGCAAAGAGTCACTCATGCTCAAACAGAACTAATTGCATAGCTTCATAAATACCATGCAGATTCCATAACAGAAAAAGGCAGTTTACATATCAGCCTCATGACTAGAATTAATCATTTTTAGATCAACACTTGATGGTTACAGTGCACACGTATAGAATGAAAGTACATATTCACCTCATTTATATGGCTACTGCTATATATCATCTGAGATACCACATGCAAAAAATGAAGAGGTAAAACTGCATACTCGCAGTCATGAAAATAAAGTAGCATGAAAGTGATGACAAGGTGAAATGTTGAGTATCCTGCAACAATTATTCTCTCCACTTTCCCCTTGGAATGGACAGCAGAGTAATTATTCTGGCACGCTGCCATATGGATAAATATTCAAGTTTTCTGTTGCCGTTGGAGTTTCATCTCCCTCCCACTCCCTCCCTCACCACATGGAGTGACTTATAGGTTTCGGTCTGTGAGGAGAAGGCACATAATGAGGTATGCTAAGTGGCTATTGTTGAGCGCTGCACTTTTTTTATTCGGTTGATATCTCAATTTTCGTTTGTCGACCCCTGTGCCAGCACAGATATGTGAGCAACAGGCTAACTGATTAGCATCACAAAGCTGTTGGTGCCATAGAAAAAAGCTAAAGGTTACAGTCTCCCATTTTGGCTCCTTAACTCTGTTCATACAAAGAAGCACAAATCACCCAGAGCCAAGGTGAGCTGTGTTCAGCATCCCTGTCCCATCCACTCCCGCTCTGTGGTGTATTATGTCGGAGAGTGACATGCTTTGTTTCTCACAAAGCTGCTGCGTGTCGACAGAACAATGGAACAGCAGAGTTGCGAGCGGCAGAATCAGTCTAGTGCAACAGCCTAACATAGGTACGGCAGAGAGCGGGAATACTAATTTATCATGAAAGCTGTCATTACCATGCCAATGACTTCTCAGAGAACACAATTATCACTAATAATAGACGTTTAAACGTCAGCCCAGAGCTTTCAGTCAGGAAGGGGTGTATTAATGGAAATCTGTTGTCTGTTTATGACGAGTAGACACTGAGGGCTGGTGAAAGTACTGATGGAGAAACACACTGAGATAAGCACTAGCCACTATCTGTGTTTTGTTTTTTTTTTCTTGCTAATTGAGATGTCTAGACACATTGAATTGAATCACAGTGAGATAAGGAAGTAGGCTGAACTATCTCTAGTGAGCATAGCACACACTAATCCACTCGTGAGTAACTGAAGGATTTTCATTCAGCACCCTAGAAAATGCATGGCTTATCAAAAATGGTATATGCACATTTTGGCACTTTGTCTTTGGTGAACAATAGCATAGCTGCACATGGCCTTGGTGCCTTCAAAACAAAGATACTCCAACAATGTCACTTGGGACAGAGCCAGATTTTTTTTTCCTGCTACACCTTTATATGCTCTGTCCACTTAGTATTTAGAGAAAGCAGATGACAATATACTCAGTTTTTTTGTTTTCCCTTTTATTTGGAAGTTACAATTGAATAAAATAAAACTCAACTCACAAAAACTAACAGAAATAAGGCTTTTCTGACCTATGCACCTTTTGAGTCTGCACATAGCTAAGACACTGAACATATTATCATCTAGGAAAAGACAAACTCACAGTAGGAAATTGTCAATCTATCCTTTCCTCTGCACAAAACTGTCTCTATTGTTATATCACTGATGCCAACAGGGGCAGACAAGGACATTGCTGCTGTCGTTTCACATTGTGAAATCAACAGCTAGCCTTGGAGTTGTTGGCAGCTTTGGTGACTTCTCAGGTTCTAGTTTTGAACTGTGCTGTTCTTGTTCATCTGGGCTTTCTGAGTGCTCATATGAAATGTCACAGCACAACACAGCTCGCTTCCCGTGGAGCGATTCAGCTTGAAAAGAAAACGCACGATTGTGAACGAAACAGAGGAAAGCGAGTTTTACAGCGTGCATGTGCGTGCACAAAGCTGCCGTGAGGATAGAAAACGTCAAACAAAGTGAATGTGGAAATCTTGAGCTTGCAATGAGATTTATACTTTTGGCTCAAGGGAACAGTTGCATTTGTCTGAGTCTGTCTGTCTACATTAGCCATGAGTGATGAGCTTTAACTGCACTTAAGAGCACAGAGAAACACACAGTTAGCAGCAGTTAAATAACAATAGTCACTCAAGGAAGGAAGAGCAGTACAGACTTCAGCCTTCTTTTCACACTAATGGATCTTTTATAAATTTATGACTAGAGGAGAATGGAAAGGAGCCAGACATATCATTAAGTCTTGGTGTAAATTCATATGCATCACTGCAGTCAATTTGTTTTGTTAATTTCATGTAATACACTGAAAAAGTAGCTTGGGAACCAGATGTATCTGAGAGCTAATATTTCATTTGCTCTCAGATACGTCTGCATCAGATGGAGTTAAACTGATCTAGACAAGGCCAGTCCCTTGGCAGGCCCTCTGTTTATCTGATATGGGGTGGGTTTGATACAATGACTGATATCAGAGTCCCATTGAGGCACTTTTGTAAACAAACAAGATGGCTACTGCTGATGTGAAATGCTGTTTTTATCAGCATTAAACGAGCTGGACAGTACATTTTCAGTAAAAGAAGAAAAAACTGCACTTAAAGCCTTAATTGATAAGAAGGATGTGTCAGTTTCAGTTTTTTTTTCATCTACATTTCATTAGTTCAAATGGCTATAGGTTTATCCAACTGCATTCAGAGTCATTAAGGTTAATTGAAAATTAACTAAGAGGCTCATGAGTCTCATTTGAGAATTGGGCTGAAAAAGAACTTCAGAATAAATAGAATTTCCCCCTGGATAACCTCCTACATGTACCTTTTCAAGCCAAAAACCCCCCACACACACATACACAGTTGTATGTAAAATTGGTCTGGAGATGCAGAAGCATGCCCGCTCCGTGCTTGCCGTTTGATTGTAGGCCTCAGGGGTCAAAGGGTAACTAATTGTGCGACTCGTGGAGGTCAGGAGCAGTGTGGCCTTCTGTTGCAGCACTGGAGCACCACCTGAAGGTCTGTCAAGAAAGACAAATGAACTCTGACCTCCCTGCTGATGACATCGACCTCAGTCAGCGAGCACACGCCACATCTTAATCTGGGTCATGGAGAAGGGAGCAGGCCGCTGTCGGGAGTCTGGAGGCTACGTGTTAAAGGAGCTATTGCTGATGTTTACCTGCCTGGCCTCATGTTCAGTTGGCTCTCAAAAATCCCAAATTAAAAAAAGTTTATCTACTGCACTTAGGAAAAAATAAAAGTCACAGTACGCTATGACTTTACACAGCAGATAAATTGTTGGAAAAACTTTAACAAAAAAGCCTGCTTGGTGCAATCTGGTGCTTCTAACAATAGCATTCTTGTGCAAGCTGTTCTTTTTTGTTTTTAAAGACCCTGTAAAGCCCTCTTTTTCCTCTGCCTTTAAACTCTTGGGATTCCACAAGAGCAACTCTTGGTTTTACAAAGTGACTCCCTAACCAGGGCAGAGCAGGAGATGGTTATCATTTCACACCAGTCAATAATTAGCTGACTACCTAATCAGATGTTTGTGCAGCATGCCTTCTCATTTAGCCATATCACAGCAGACACCAGGGCTTTTACCTGCCATACCATTGGCAATAATCCACTGCCTGAGAGCTGAGAGCTGACTCTGCTGTGTGGAATGTACTTAGCCTCACAAAAAGAGCATCCACCAGGTCGACTTTCTGTATCTGCCATCCTGTTGTAAAGAACTAACAAATACACTTGATGGATGGATAAAATCACATGACAACTCCAGCTTGACGGAAAAGGCATTGTGATTGGAGGTCTAGGGATCATCCAAAGAAAAGGAGTGTCTTGCTTTCATGATTAACAAAATGTCAAAAAGGATTTCCTTTCCTAAACAGAGACTACAATCATAAGCCAAAGGGACGCAGCCAGATGGGACGTCTACCGCTGTCCTCTGCCTGCAGCCATTGCACTGTTTTGGAGACAAAAATGACCTAAACCTGTGTCAACAGCTGGGAAAAGCATCCCTCGCTGTGCTTTGTGAAAGTGATAAAAATAACACCATGAAGTATGCCACTGTGGGTTACGCCCTGAATGGGTCTGTTTTTCCTGGCCAGGAGGGTCACTGTCAGACAGAGCTGGACATCCAGCCAACACACATCAAGGCAGCACTTTCCTAACCTCCATTTTCGCCCCTGTCTTTTCCTGTTTTGACAGGAAAAAGGAGATGATAACACAGTCGCACAAACAAGCAGAGATTGCCTCCGACCTGCCGCTGGGCTGTCGTCATTTGGCAGCCTGTTTTCTTTTGTGGGCCTCATGTCCAAACACACAAAATTAACACACTACTATAAAACTCAAACTCACTATTAAGTACAAGCACATCCACAAAACCACTCTGATGTAAAGGAAGACACACACATACACCTGTTTTCATGCCAAGGTTGAGTAACCTCTCCAGAACCTGCTACAGCCTTCTGTGTGTTCAACACTTCCTTACGGGCTCCCAGCAGCGTGCCAGCACAGCGTCACACAAAGGAACGCAATAAAACAGACCACCAAAGTCACGGACACTGGACTGAAAGAGGAGAGATGAAAGCCGTGCTGGTCGCCACGGGGAACCAAACATACACTGCAGAGGTGAGTGGAGGAGCAAAGTCAATATCTGATAGGGAGAGAGGAAGGGTAGGCTGGGGAGCGGTGCTGGTGTGGAGAGGGGGTAGCTTTGAAGGCTGAGGGAGGTGTGGACGGGTACTGTCTCTTGTCCGTGGCTCTTTTTGGAATGTGGGCCTTTTATGTTGTCAGGAAGCATCTTGTGGTGAGACACAACAAGTAGAGTGACGGGGCCATTACAGAGGCTTTGTTGATGGTGAGAGGAGCTCAAAGGAACAGGACACTTTGATTGCCCTCTCTGATCCCCCACTAGCCTTTGTTTATGAGCTAATTAAGCATTGTTCAGCGGCTGCAGGAGCCTCGAGCCCTCCATCCCCATCGTGCCAACATGACTTTGAATGGCTACTGTAGGCCTTTTACAACACCCTTTATATCTTAACAACTCAATGTCACTTTCTAAACTGCTTTCTAGATCCGCCTCTGACAAACAGTTACCACAGATATACTTGGTGCTTGCATGCCTGTGTGTAAAAATCACATAGCAGTGCTTTAAAAAGGGAAGAAAAGTGAAGGTCAGTTATGATAACCCAGGTTACATTGAGTTCAAATTTGTCTCCAGAGACCATTTCTGTGGGAGTTCAAGGGCGCCCTGCTTTCACCTCTGCATCGAACTTTGCAACCAAAACAGCTTCTCACTCACAAAGAGATGAAGACATAAATGCCTCGCGTCAGACAAGGGGGAGTTGGAGGGGTCAGTGGATGGACAGAAAGTGGAGGAGGGGGCATGGCCTCGGCAGATAGATGTGGTAATGACCATGTAACAGCAGTGGATGCCCTTAGTGAAGGTCAAAAAAAAAAAAAAAGCTTGTTTCAGGTCAGGTGCAGCATACCAAAAAAGTAAAGTTAAATAAAATTCAATTCAATTCAATTAAATAGAAAAATTACAACAACAAAAAAAAATGTATAGGTTCAACAGGTAATATGTGTGCTTTTGTGAAGTTTGTGTTGGAGTCACTGTTGAGCTGCTAGTTGATGTTAAGGTGGGTTAGCTCTCTTCATTATTTCTGTAGGGAAATTGTGTGCATTTTACAGATTATAGTACACACAGTACCTAGCAGTAGCATTAGCATTAGCATTAGCACAGACCTGCCACTGAAGGTATTCAATAACCAACTCCAGAGCTTCATCAGCAGAAATATGAGAGAAGATGTGGAGGAAACCCTTGTGGCGCAGAGAGAATAGTTAAACTCAAAACAAAAAGGCTCTGGTCCAACTGAGAATAGAACCCAGCAACTTCTAGCTGTGAGGCTATGAAGCAGTGACTCTGTTTCAAAGCTAACAACTGTCAGGGTCGCCTACATCCAGAACAACAGGGTGTGCACTGATCCCTCTGTAAAGGACGGGCTATTATTTTTTTCCACAAAAATCCTTATGCTCAAATATTTTAATGCCTGTAATCAACTCTGCAGTGTTCTACATGGACTACAGGGAGATTTTAAACAGACCAAGGAAATGATCTACAATAAAAAGGGAAAACAAGGTTACTAGTTTCTTTATGTCTTCAATTCTAAATAGCTGATGAAGGCGAATGAAACGCCGAAACATGTCAGGTAAACAAAAACCTCCAAATGTCTGGAATAAGGAAAAACCCA
>JAQQZY010135845.1:0-40230 GCA_030068375.1 Ostorhinchus rueppellii | reverse complement strand
CTCTCGATGTGATTCGTTGAAGTAGGACGGCATTCAAAATGACAAGGCAAATGGTTTCTCCAATCAGGGCGAATGTTTTTGAATGACAACCCCGCTTCAGCAGAGCTAGGCTTATGAAGGATTCCCAGATGAATTGTAACAATTCATCTGGTGGCAATCAGGTTAATCCATGGGAGCAGCCATTGTTGTTTCACGGGCTATGTGACGTCAGAGTGTGGAACTGGGACTACATTGATCTGGTATGAGTTCACAGGTGGGAAGTCACAGGTTTGACTGCCATTCCAGTGCATTTTCACTGGTAGAAGGTTGGGAAAAACATGGATTCTGGGTTGCCTGGAACGCAGCAACAGTCTATTGGAAGATAATACTAAGCAATATTATTGAATGTGTAGTATTTAGTGTTTGTGGAGAATGATGTGTGTTTGATGTTGTCAGGAAATAATATGTGCCCTGTGACATCTCCAAAGCAAAACCATTTAGGAAAGTAAGTTTTTTTTACAGCTAAAATAATAGAAAAACACCCCTTTAAAGAGTAGATTCATTCATTCAGGTATCCTCAGTGGCACCAATGTTTACTTTCAACCTGCATTTAGAAGTTAATGACTATCGTGATTCTCCGTAACAGAAAAAACACTTGTTAAGATGTTGATTTCACATGCCAACGAGGCCCCTCCCTTCTCCGTCACCATTGCTTCAGACTGTGATGGTGTTGCACTGCACGGCGGCCGGCGCTGACTCACCTATATCACACACACACACACACACACACATATACACACCAGCCCCCTGCTCTTCACTCACTCACCTCCTTCCCCTCCCACTGAGTTCACCCTGCACTGCAGTACAAAGTGGTTTTGCCTGTCTAGCCTTGGCGTTTAATGTTTAAGTATTGGGAGCGGCTGGAGAGTGCAAATAAAATGCCTTTACAGACTCCGGGGCACGCTGAGGGCTGTGATTCCAGATACTGTATTGTGAAATTTCCATTGTGCTTGACAGTGTAGCCTCAGGGCACCTGAATCTGTTCAGCTGAATTCTGACTCTTTACTTGTTCATAAGGCTTGATGCGTGCGGCTTAGATAAACCATTTAGAGGAAGGTTGTTCAAACTTTATTACACAAACAAAAGAGGACACATGTTCACGGGTTAGACGGCAACATGTCCATGCTATAAAGTGTTTGTCAAAAGTTCAGAGCAGGATAAAGGTTTGAATGCAGACCCCACCTGCGAGAGAAAACCACAAACTGCACAATGAGTTGTGGTAGGGCTGGCTTAATGTTGGCTGGAAGAAAGGAAACCCTATTTGCTGCAAAGGAAAACAACAAGGAAAGCCTGACACTACTTATATGTTTGTGCGTGATTATTCTGTAGTCCTAATCCGTCTAACAATGTTACAAAACATTCAGACAGGAGGAGGCTTTAAAGCAGTAATTGGGGGGACTTAACACTGGTAAAACTCTGCTCAACCGCTTCTAGTTGCATCTCGCTCGTGCTTGATCGAGACTGTGGCACAAGAAATCAAACATGGGTGTGGGTTTAATCTGATTCTGAACAACATCTTTTAATTTCTTTGGAACTCAGTGTCAAGAAAAGCATTTCAAGCAAAAGACACTGGTCCAAGTGTGGGGAGAAGGCAGAAGGGTGTAAAGCATGGAGAACAAGTTTGAATGCCACATCAAGAAAGCTGATGACTCATTGGCCATTTTTATGCCTCACATTGGATTAGCCATCACATGCAACAGGCTCCCTAATATGAATTGTGCAATGCCCTCAATCCCTCCAGAATTATTTCATAAAATCTGCTCCTGTTTTGCTGTGTCACCGTCATATGCAAAGACAGAGTCAGTGACAATGAAGAAACAGCTGAGCCTCACATAATGGTGCACATTTCAGATTTCAGGAGCTTTTAATTATGAGAAAGTCTTTACAGAGTCATGCATTTGAGCAAGCTGTCAGGCCAAAGGCGTCTAATAAGGCTTTCTAATAGTATTGTCTGGGAAAAACATTCAGATTGACTCGGAAATTACATTAATGGGTCTATAAAATCCCATTTGGCAAACTGAAAACTGTTTTTTAAAGCAGAGGCAAAAATGCTAAATGGAATATAAGTGTATGACCATGAGATTTGTGCTCGTATATCAGATCTGGAAGCCGTCCAGGGTGTTTACATCTCAGTCTGCAGGAATATCCCCAGGTAAGTCCTGAAACACAGTCGACAAACATCACAAGCATAATTTTTTAGTGTTTGCTCTCTAATGTTTTGCATTTTTCAGACGTGTCAAATAACTTTTTAATCACGAGTATATACACTCAATTGACCTTTAGACAATGCTTTGATTAATTGTCTAAACTGTCTGCTGTGATTTCCATTGCCTTAAGTGTCAAACTCCACCCATCTGGCACTGAAGGAGGCCAAAACCAAACAATGAAGTGTAATGTTTGCGAATGCTATTTGCCCCAGGTCTGGCTGATAGATGGTTGGTTACCTCTGTGGGAGAAACTCAAGTTCAAATCCAGTCTGTCACATCAGCACACCTTGCTCTTTAGTCTGCATTATTCATCACACTCTGTGCATTATTCATTTCTCTTGCCATTGCATTTTGTCACTTGGTTTTATTACAAGAACCTCTTCATAACCTCTTTTTATCATAATTATTATTTATTTTTCTTCCACCCTGTATTCTGTGAAGCATGGGGATGGACTCGGAGAACTCTGTATCTCCACGTCCTCTGTGGTTTTGAGGTGTTTGTGTGGGATGCCAAGTTTTATCTCAGAGCTGTGACACCTGAACCTAAGCTCTGACCTGGAGGCCAAACAGTTCCTCTGGTGTCCCTCAAGGCATCACCGCTGCTGTCAGTTCTGTGTTTGGACAGTGGTTTCCCTAAAAAAAAATATATGACATCCTCACAGTCTCTATGACATTTAGCAAAAAACAGATGAAATTCAGTGATGTAGACTGAAAGCTGTCAGTGGCTGTGGAGGGTTTTGGTCAGCCTGCCATGTGCAGAAACCTTCTTTTGGCGAAGACCAGACGTTCACGGTTTCAGTGAGCGGCAGGTAGTCTCACCTGCTCTGGTTGCTGTGCCACAAGTCTGGCATAGACAGTGAATGCCAGACTGGAGGTCAGCCAGAGTGAGGTTTAATGAGACTGAAGCCACACCAAAGGCTGGCATATCTGTCCTCACTTCAGAGCACCTGTGCCACACTGTCAGTGTGATTAGAGCTAGAGTTGCCTCAAAACAGCCCCTCTTCCTGTAATTACTCTAACAGTTGGTTTGTTATCCCACAAATAATTTGCCTTCCTGAAACGTTTAAAATATGTTTTTGTCTGAGCTGATGTGCCTTGAATGTGGATTCCAGTGCTGTTTAATGTGTCACAGTGCCATGCAGTTTGTAATCAACACACCACATTACTAACGCATCATAATTGACTCTAATCACAGGAATACAAATAATCTGTGTGTGGGGCTGAAAACAACACAGGAAGTTTGATGATTGACACATCTTTTTTCAAGCCAAAGAATTCTGGAATTGGAGAAATCGTTAGTTTAGGTAGATAATTAATGACGGAATGCTTTGTATAAATCCCCTCCTCCTTCCGTTCTAATGGGGAGTTAGACTGTTGAATATGTCCATTAAGGGGACTGTGAGAGGGTAAAAGGTTCAGGGGACTCCACGGGTGATCCTTGGCTCTAAACACACACGCAGTCCATTTTACGCACCGAATAAGCTGGTTCCAATTAGAAAAAAATACCTGGGATGAGTCGGACAGGCCTGGGAAACACCTTCTTAAACCTCATCTGCTACTTTACGGCCTGTCCCGTTCATAACCTCAGAGACACGTCATGACCGTGACAGATGAAACAACACACGACGTCCTACTTATAAAAGCTGAATGTGAGCCTTGACGTGGAAAGGTTATGTCGTGCGCTGTTACGCGCAAAGACAGAGAGCGCAATAAGGGAGCACGGTGCACTGCAAACACGCACAGTATGTGTTATTAAAGTTTAGTAAAGTTTCAGAGAGTTTGATGGTTTTATATTGTCTTTGTGTTATGCTTTCTAAAAAATGTTTTTAAAAAGTCCAAGAGTTTGTTTAAGCTACATAATGAACAATTCTTCCAAATCCAATCTTGTGCGTATACAGTCCTGTTTATCAGAGACAATAATGCCCCCTACATTTTCAGATATAACAAGAAAGACATTGAGTAAAATGTGGATAATGTGTGTATTTTTTGGACGTCTTGAGCTTCACACAGAAATCATCCAAGACGTGCGTGCGCAATGCGGCCACATGAGCTCCATTATTCTCTTGGGAAATGCCTTTTGTGCCAAAGTTCTCCCAGACGCACTCCAATAACGGCTCACGTACTGAAATCACTTCACCTAACTGCACTGCTTCAGATTTGAGCCCCGCACTGTGCAAGTGCTCCTGTCTGTCCTGAGTTTCCTGTGAAATCTGGAAAATGGGAGGGAGAAAAACGACGGTGTATAATTGATGTTTTCCCATGGAACAGCCCCTCCTCCCTGCAACACAAGCTAACCCTCAGGTGGAAGAAATCTTTTAAGATTTTTTTGTGGGATAACAGGAGGGTTTGTCTAAGCGAACCAATCAAGTCCCTCCCCTGCTATAGATCGGTGCTATAATACAAAGCAGTAAAAGCGGTCGCCTCACACAAGCGGCTGCAGCTCGACTAGAGATCCCGTGGCTTTTAATTCCCTCACTACTTTTTTTTTTTAACCCTCATTCGATGTGCCCCGTTATTACCATTTGTCCGAGGCGTTCATTTCCGCACCTGCCACGGTAGAGACCAGGCGAAGGCGAAGTAGAGGAGGAGACAAGGACATTGCGAGAGCCGGGAGAGGCAGACGGCAGAGATAGCAGCAACGACTCGTTGAGACCTTAAAGGACAAAATGCTGCTCTGGACCAGAATCGTATTGGTCAGTTTCATCTGCTTGTCCTTGGTGTCCTCTGGGATGGGATGCGGACCCGGCAGGGGCTACGGCAGAAGAAGACACCCGAAAAAGCTGACACCTCTTGCGTATAAGCAGTTCATCCCCAACGTGGCAGAGAAGACCCTTGGGGCAAGCGGCAGATACGAAGGCAAGATCACAAGAAACTCCGAGCGATTTAAAGAACTGACTCCCAACTATAACACAGACATCATATTTAAGGATGAGGAGAACACCGGTGCCGACAGGCTAATGACTCAGGTAAGGAGACAGAAAAGCCCTTTTCCCCTCATGCCCGTCTCCTAACGCACCATCACTGCGCACTGCAACAACCTCCTTGTCAGACTGTGATTGCGCACCTTAAGCCAAGTCTGTTTTACCCGCTGCTGAACTCTTCACACTGAGCCTTTTAACTTCACTGTAAAAGCAGATGCGCTTTATGCACCAGCAGAAGACTTTTAAAGGCTGTAGGCTGGAAGCAAATGTACAAATCCAGCTGGAGAAGTGATGTGCAAGCGGACAGTCAGGACACTCGGCCTTCATGATTGTGACAGTATATTTAAAATATTAATGTGCCCCCGTCCTCATATCTATATTTGTATCTTTGTGATGCTCTATTTGGTGTTTTCCAGGCGCACTTTCATGGTACCTTTAATTTCATGAAGGTTTGCAGTATTTCTTGTCTATTCCACATTTAGATTGATTGAAGCGCCTTTTTTTATTATTATTCTAGCTCTGAATTCAGAGCTGGGGATGCGCACCGTTTCAAACAGCCGGGCTTATTCAGGCATGATGTGGCTCATTCAGACATTTTCTCGCACAGTCTGCTGTAATTTAGCCGTTTGCATGGTGTGCATCAGTGCATGAAACAGTGACATTTCTTTGAGAGTCTTCTGAACATTACCAAGGACTTGATACTTGGGTGGAACTCGCTCATTTACATATTCGGTCTGATACAAACGCTGCTTGCATGGAAGATGACATCCTTTTGAAATAGTCCGTGCTCATGTAGGCAGTTATCAAGCATCACAGCTCGCTCTGTACAGATAAGACGAGCCTCACAATACGTCGGTCGGAGAGATGCCTTGGTACCTCTCCAGGCTGCAGGATGCCACGTCTCTTCAGCATGACTTTTAGCACTCAGATGTTGGTGAATTATTAAAAGCGCTTGGGTGATATTGGCTCAGTAATAATAAAATGCCGGTGGTGATGGTGGTGGTGGTGGTGGTAGTGATGAAGCCAGGCGCGCACAGGAGTCCCTGAACCCGTGCCTCGCACCAAGGGTGAGCACGAGCTCCGATGAAATATTCACTGTGCGTGCGGGCTCAGTGTCCCTATCAGCCCTCCCCATCCCCGCTGTCATACACCTATAGGGTCTCAAACAATAGCATCACATCATTACTGCTGCGTTTTGGTATCAAACTGGTCCTGGATCTGCAGAATACACAGAGGCTTCAGCCCAAAAAAAAGGAATAGTTTCATTTCAGTGCGTTAATAGAGTCATCTGAAGTAAAATGCCCCACCTGCTGTAAGCTGTGTTTACAGGTCTGCATAGAGGGGTGGGAGGTCATCACTCAGACTCGGATTCATTGTTACATCTGTGCTCTAGGTTTGTCTAATTCGGTGTTGTGGGAATAAGAATATTGGCTGCCGCTTGTTTTATTCTCTAGTTTTGGCTTCGTTTCTCACTGTGCATCCAAGCCTTTACAGAAAACACTACAGGATCTAAGTGTGAATTGTACATGAAAGGGCTTTTAGGCACCCCTCACAGGGCTCGAAACGCAATGTGAACTTATGACCCCTGGTCAGCGGGAGACCACAGTAAGTTAAAACAGGTGAGGTGGTCTTCATCGTAACATCGTGACACTGCAGATTAAGGCATGAACGTCCAAGACAGCAGAACTATGACTGCTAGTCTTCTCTGCCGGTTGCATAAGCGTTATCACATGGGCATATACGCTGTGTCGACGCTCCTCAGGCAGTACCACGGCTTTACGCATAAATCCAGTAAGCTTTTACGCACAGGTTTTACGCATGGACGCAGTGGATTTCACTCATCTTACATTTTAAAAAAGAGGCGCTGTATTTACACATGAAGCCAAGCACATGTCTGTGTTGTAGCTTCAGTGGGTGTGTGCAATAAATGAAATCATCTGTCCATTCTTTCATTGAAGTCTAGCAAAGACGAAAGTACTCAATATTTTTGATCAGATGGCGCCCTCGATCTAGCACCTACTCCTCAGACACAGCTGGAAAGTTTCCAAAAGCTGCGTTTGTAAGAATGATTATAAATAGGGTTTTGTGAAGTAACGGGACCTGGTGAGAACAGGAGCATCTCTGTCTTTAAGTGTCCGGGTGAACAAATATTACCCTTATTTAGTCACAACGTAATGTTTGTCATTAAATACTTGGAAGTTACATGTGGGGGAAGATAAATGTGGGTTAACTTTGATTTATTGCAATAATTAAAGTCAAAACCTTCCACAACAGAAAAGACTAATATTTAACTATGTATATTTTTAACTGTACAACTTACAGGATAGAAGATGTATGATGTACTTAGAAGAAAAACATGTTAAAACCCAACACTTATTAAAGGCTTTAAAGTGATTTTTTTTTCACGGTTAGGGGATTGCAGTCTCAGCCCGCAGTGCAAACGAGTTGGAAAAGCGATGAGCTGGCAGCTTGTTTGCACTGACAGGTAGCTGATAAGTGTTTCCTCTAACCAAATCATTTGTGAAAAGATTAAGAGGGAGGCTGTTGAACAACTTTACCCCGAGCACAAAGCGCCGGTCCAGGGCGCCCTGCTGGGCTTCACGGTGGCTGAGCAGAATTTGGCTTGATTTGCGGCACACGACCTAATGAATTAATAAATAGGTTAAGCTTTACGGCTCTTGACTCCGACAATCCCACTCAGAATGTGGGAGGTTTTGGGGAGGTTTTATTCACTACATTCTACAAGTGTGATATCCTCATAAAACAGCCACTAACATATGTGAATCCTCCCTTTTTTCTTTTGGGTTATAGGAGTTTTTAGGTGTATGTGAACATTCCAGCTTTAGGACACATGACAGGAGAGGACAGTGGGTCACACACACAGACGGTCCTCTGTGCCAGGACCATCCGTGGATATTTCACAAGTCTGTCCGTCAGCAACTAAAACACCTCGACTTAAGGAGGCATGTCACGTTTCCAAGACTTTGCAGCAGAAGAATAATGAAAGTTTTCCTCCGCGGTTGGACTGAAAAGACTCTTTGTGATGTTTTATTTGACATATTGGTTGAGTGTTCAGAATAGTTGTCTTGGAGAAGGCCAAGCATCTTCATTGAGCGCGCAGAGAGGTTGGGGTGCGACGATTTATTTATAGGACAAACTCCAGATATTTTAAGGCAGCAGCTGCTCTTGAAGATCATCTTCATATCATCTGCATATCAATTATTTATTTAAAGAAAACAGACAACTTGCAACCAACAAAAGGATTCGCTCATTTCATGGCCTAATACAAGCTCATGAATTTATGATGTACGCATGTTGGGCTCGACGCCGCACTATTTGATAGAAAGGAACTCTGCTCGCACCTTTCACAGACGAAAAGACCCCATACTGTATGTTATAGGCCAGTGAAGCGAATGCGGTGCCTTATCAATATTTCATCAGCAGCTTTCTTATCCGAGATGTGCCCTCTGACGCTGCTGCTCAACACTGAGAAATGCAAGCTCACATACAGGATCAGGAGCTGCAGTGTTTCACCTCAGCTGAGAGGCAGTTCAGGGGCGGCGAGTGGGGGTGGAAAGGTATGGGCAAGGCCTCGGTGGGGTCACATCTGATCTGGACATTTGTATCATTGTAATGGACTGAAGAGATTAGGTAAATGTGTGAGGGAGTAGGCTAAAAACTTTGATGGGAAGGGTGTACTTTTGTGTATTTACAGGAACATATGAGCGCCTCGTGCGTAAATGTTGCTCCAATTACAAGAAATAGGAGAATCCACGTGACTAACCGGTCAATGTTTCCTTCCACAGAGATGTAAAGACAAGTTAAACTCCCTGGCCATCTCTGTGATGAACCAGTGGCCCGGAGTGAAGCTGCGGGTCACTGAGGGCTGGGATGAGGACGGGCACCACTTCGAGGAGTCGCTTCACTACGAAGGCAGAGCCGTGGACATCACCACGTCCGACAGGGACAAGAGCAAATACGGCACTTTGTCCAGGTTGGCGGTGGAAGCAGGATTCGACTGGGTCTATTACGAATCCAAAGCCCACATCCACTGCTCCGTGAAAGCAGGTATGGATGCAAACACAGAGAGGAAAGTGTACACTGTTGTACCTGCAGAAAAGAGCAGGTGGAGGTCAGCGAAGGCCTGGTTGGGTATGAAAAGTAGGAGATCAGGCAGATAAAAACACAGAAATAATAGTGTGATCTATGTATGAAGAGGCCCAAACCTAATATCAGTGGTTAAAACATAGAATAAAGCAGCAGAGGTTCAAAACAGATCCCAACTATTCATTTAGACTGATTCAGTGATGAGTCCTGAAGAAACTTTCTCCTCCAATTAGTGATTAATCACAAGTACAGGGTCTAAATTCCGACCTAATAACTGCAGAGACCCCCTGCTGGTTCATCTTTTGAGGAGATAAAATGGAAAGTATACATTTGTGCGTCTGACGCAGGGGCTTATCTCAGCCTGTGGCGGTGTGAGCATTTCCCATGCAGCGTATTTCTTGATCTTACATCGCCCCACACCGTCTCCTGGTGGGAAACACGACCAGAATCCAACAAAGATCCTTGATGTGATCATCTAGGAAAGGAAAACATATGGGATTTGGGTGTTTTTTACGCACGTATAGAAAACAAAAATAAAATAAAATACAGAATGTTCTGACTTTTATGGGGTTTCATACTGTATTTCTGGGCTGAGCAGAAACACACACTGGTAACTTATTTATTTTATCCATATTTGACTCATTTTAACTTTCGTGTCCAATTATTTCGTTTTTATTGCAGTTTATTTGCAGTTCCAATTCTTCTCCTCACAGGCCTCCATAACAGGAATACACCTACCTCAGAAAAACAGATTTGTCCACAAATGATTGACGAACCATGGCACTTGTTTCTGGACCGAAAGTTTATTGATAAATCCCTCATTTATCATTCAACACACACTTTTTGAGATCACAGCGTAGGCCGGGCCGACGTGTCATTAGGGGTCATGCGACTTTACCAAAAGGATTTGGCGGAACAATGTTGAATTGGTTGGGGTAAATCTGGTTTTCAGTTGTCACCTTATTTCATGCTCGGGAATCTTAAAAGAAGATTAAAAGCCCCAAATTCTGAGGAGGACCCCCCCCTCCTCCTCCTCCTCCTTTCTGTGTGCAGGACAGTGTGATCCCAGAGACTGGTATGTGAAGAGCTCCACCAAGGCCAAAATTATTGTCATCAAGACGGACAACAAAGCAGGGAGAGGTGGTAGAAAGAGGGACATTGATGTTGCACAACAGAAAGCATTTAAGAGTCCGGGCCCTCATTTATATTCAAATCTACAACTCGAGAGGCTTGGAAAAGTGGCTCCACTGGGTAAATAGTAGTTGTGAGTCGCCTATTTGTGTGAATTGTCACATAGAGGTTTCTGCACCTGAGTAAATATGGGAAGAGTAGCTGGGAAAGGCGTAAGTGTTCTTTACCAAGAGTAGCTCGATCCACAAGCTGATTTAGAATAACAATGCCTGCTCTTTATTGGGTTTTTTAATTAAGAATAGATGAGCCAAGGCTTTCAGTTCTCTTGCCTCAGACAACGTGGGCCAAGCCAATACGCATTTGGCATGGAGGAGACGACAGGCATCATTATGCAAAATGCATATGGCCCACCATGATGTGGAAGAAGGAAAAATACAAATACACGCAAAAAAGGAGAGTCGTTGAATGGTTTTTCAATGAGACGCTGGTTTTGATGCGTAAAGACGCAAAGCGCGTAAAGTTTATTATTGGAAAGTTCAAGTATTCTTGGAAATCAGATATTTATAAGCCTCCAAAGTATTTTATTCACCATTGTGCATGTTATGATGAGTCCAAATGATGTTTTCTAATGTGTTTTCATTTATTTCAACAGAAAACTCAGTGGCGGCAAAATCCGGCGGCTGCTTCCCGGGCTCCTCCACGGTCACCCTCCAGGACGGAACCAAGAAGGCGGTCCAAGAGCTCCGAACCGGCGACCGGATTCTGGCAGCGGATGACGACGGAAACCCCATTTTCACCGACTTCATCATGTTCATCGATCAAGACTCGACGACCAGGCGGATCTTTTACGTGATCGAAACAGATTCGGGCCAGAAAATCACCCTGACGGCCGCGCATCTCCTCTTCGTGGGCCACAATTCCACAGAGGATGAGGAAGAGGAGGGGCTGATGTCTGCAGTGTTCGCGAGCCAAGTCCGACCTGGACAAAAGGTGTTGGTCTTTGACGAGAGGCAACGTGGACTCAAGCCCGTGACCGTAAAACGGATTTACACGCAAGAGCACGAGGGCTCCTTTGCGCCGGTGACCACGCAGGGGACAGTGGTGGTGGATGAGGTCCTTGCGTCGTGTTACGCAGTGATCCAAGACCACGACCTGGCGCACTGGGCCCTGGCACCTGTCAGGGTAGCCTACTGGGTGTCCACGTTGCTTTCCAGTTCTCCGCCTGCAGCCAGTGCACAGAAGGACGGGGTGCACTGGTACTCCACGATCCTTTATCAATTAGGAACATGGCTCCTGGATAGCCACTCGATCCATCCACTGGGGATGTCGGTATCCCCGAGTTGAAACCTCTACCACAGGAGCAGAATGAGACTAAATGTAGGAAACACGAACTGTTCAGTAGATTAAAAATAAAAATAAAAAATAATAATAATGAAAAAAACAAAAAAACAAAAAAGAAACAAAAACAAAAAAAAAAACAACAACGAACAAACAAACAGACAGACAAAGGCCCCAGCGGAGTTGGGATATTTATTTCAGTGACTTTTCCATGATGTGTCCCCTTTCAAAGAATGAATGGAGCCTTAAAAAGTTTCTCTTTGAATAATTTATTCTCATGTGAACTCGCTGCTGTCACACAAATGGATTCTCAAATAGTGTGACCAGCAAATTGTGCATAATCTATTTTTGTATATCTCAAATGCAAAAAACACAAAACAACACAAACATACAAAAAAAAGAACAAAGAAAAAAAGCAAAAGAAAAAAAGAAAAGAAAAACAGCGCAAAGAGAAAGAAGACCATGTAGAAAGGAGCTAACTTTGACAGGTTGTAATGTTCATATGTGCATATATGTGCAACTGACTGTTATATTTTGGGGAGAACAAACTTCGCGGGGTTCCATAAATTATATTTTTATACACAGAATTGTAAATTAGATTTTGACAGATCGCTACCGAATCACATTTCGTTATTTGAAATAGTGTAAGATATGAGAATATATTTTAATTTAAATACAGTAGTTGGGAAAGTATTGGAAAATCTTGTACTGCTTGGTTTATTAAGAATTTTATTATTTTGGAAACTGTTCGTTTAAGTTGTCGGAGAGAGACAGATATTCTGCCTCATGTCTGCATTCTCTGCTTTTTTTTATTTTATTTTATTTTTTATTGTGTTTCTACTTTGTTTTCTTTTGAGAAAAATATTAAATGCAGATTCTGACAATTCAGTAACAGTAAAAGTAGTACTGAAAGTTTCGTTAAATAAATTAATAAGTAACTCCTGTAAATGTACTAAAATGTATTTTTCTTTTCATATTTTGTAATAGGGAAATAGTTTTATAGAAATGACCTGCGGCAGATGCACAGTTTGGATAGTCTATATAGCCAGACCATACCAGTTAACTTTCATAACAGGGCGATGTGTCAAAAAAATGTCTAGAGTTTATTATTTATATGTTTATTACAAAATGAGATAAAGAAAATCTTCAAACCTGCAGTTGTTACATGTGTTTGTGTGACTGATGAGCTCCACAGGAAACAGAGGAACATCTGAACGGCGTTTCAGGATTTTCACAACAAATTAAATATTGTTGGAACAGAAAATAAATCAATAAATCAACCATTAAATAAAAGAGCTGGGCCTGGATCCAGCTAAAGGGACTATTATGTCTGAAAACGAACAAGCATTTATTTGACTGATTACAATGAATTTATATGAATGAGTTACTAATATTTTTGCACTGTTTGGAAACTTTTTTTTTTTTTTTTTTTACCTTTCCAAAATGGAGAATCCTGCGCTTTGAACTATCTATTGCATGCTTGCGAAATGTTGAGACCCCATGTCGAATTTAACGAGGTTTGCCCACCGCAAATACCTCCTAACTTGCAGACAAATTAAACAGAAGTGTGTTTGTTGGCCCTAAATCTGCTTCTCGGTGTCTGCTGCTGAGGTCAGATTACTCCGTTTACATGAGTGACAGTCCGGTCTGACACACTTTAGTCTCAATCACATTTGCAAAAACATGTTATTCTTTACAAATCACTATAATCTCCCAGTATTTTCACAGGGATTCGGGATGTGCAGGCGGTGGGGAGGTTATAGACGTGTACTGGTGTCCGCTTGAGGTGCTGTGGTGTCGGTGCGTTTGGGAAAAAAATGATTAGACCAGACCAGGATCGGATCCCTCTGGTGGATCAGGTTTTAAAGTTGCGCAAGTGCGACACCAAGTGGTGACTGGAGGGAAGCGACACGAGAATAATTCTGCAAGAGTTTCACAAACAGGCCTCTAACTTCTACATAAGTGTCAGAATAATGTGGCTGCAGGGGACGGATGGTGTAGTTTCTTAGTTTTAGACACTGAAGGATCCTGGGAGTTGGAGTCCAAATACAAGTCAGATGATTAAACAGCACATTAAAAATCAACATGGATGTGACTTGACAAAGGCATTAGCGGTTTATTTTGGACAAACATAAGCAAACCGCTTGCCCATCTAATCAAATAAATAAGCTTTTTTTTTTTTTTTTTTTAAAGGAATGAACACAAAGTCTAATTTAAATGATGGAAACGTGTGGGGAAAACAATTAGAAAAAAGTTCCCCACAAGGACAATAAAGTATATTTTATCTTTTATCTTATTTGATCTTATCTTTACATTAAAAAAAAAGCTGTCTATTCATTGATAGATTAGAACTTTGATAGAAAATCATAGAGGATTTAATAACACTGGTCTATGAGTAAAATGTCTTGAGAATAAAAGTATTTGAGTCATTAATAAAGTCAAATCCTGTCAAAAATGCAGTTTGGCTGTGTCAAAATGTGCAATTCCAAGACTTAATGATAGAATGGGTTTTATTCTAAAGGAATGTTTGTGTCAGAGCTATAGAATAGACTTAAAAAACTGTGCATTATAATACATTCACTTCACAATTGTGGCACATTTATAATTCTAATAGTTCTATTGTATAAATGTGCATAAAACTACAATATCTATCTATCTATATATATATATATATATATATATATATATATAAAATTTGTTTGACAATTCATAAAGTGTGTAAAACTTTGCACATTTAGGCAAAAATATTTCTAAAATAATTATTGTAGACCAGCATAATTGGCATCAAAGCTGAATATGAGTAAAATAAGCTAAGATTTAAGCTGTAGTGACACTTGGACCATTTAAGACGCACAACCACATCTACAGAAGTACAAATGAGGATGTGGAATACATAAAAACACAAACTAGTCGTTAATATTCCGTAAGATTACTAAAACGATGAAAGCCATCCTTCACCTCCAAAGGTAAAAGAGGCCATTGAATGCTCGTTTCTGAACACTGTTGCAACATGAGCAGGAATTCCATTTTCGTTCTCCCAGGTCGCCCACATTGTGTTTTGTTGTTGATATTGTGAGGTGGAAACTTGGGGAGGGACAAAGCGGCCCATCTCTGCTGGCGCTGTGACCTTGGGTCCCTGACAGATACAAAAGCGTCCGTGCCGGGCAGCATTCCTCAGAGCAGGTAAACAGAGCCTCCTCTAATCCCTCTGGGGGCCCTCAGTCTGCTGGAGCTCAACAACGGCTTTTACAAATGTTGACATTTGCAAACATGAACAGTCTGGCATTCTGGAAAACAAAACTCCTCGTCTCTAAGCGAGCTCTGCAAATGGCAGTGCTCCTTCTTCTTTAGAGGGAGCGTTTACTTCTGTGGCGGAGAACAGGGGAGCGCTCCAGACACGAGTGGTAAGTTGAAAGAAGGAAAAAACCAAGATGAGCTTGTCCTGAACAGGATGGTTTTATTAATACACCTGTGTTTAATGCCATTATAAGAAGAAACGTGAAGGAGACAAGATGGAGTAGAAACACAGAAGAAAAGGTGGATAAGACTTAAAACTGCACTTGTTAAAATGTTGCTTGAGGTGCAAAATATGACAATTCCAATCTTAGAAAGGCTGAAAAAATATAAATCTTTTTAATCCGGTTTGTGAAGTGTTGCATTTTTTGACAATGTAAATAGAGAAAGATGGAAGGTATAGGTTTAGGTTTCCTCCTTAGATTCCATGCAACAGTTTCAGACACTAAAAGATCCAAAGTGTCAGCGTCCAAGTCAAAGTCCTAAAAAGCACCACATGCTCAAAACTCCACAATGAAGACCAATCAAAGCCATTTCATGTATCATCTTCCACTTTATTTTCCAGTTTCTTGTATCAAATGTAACACATTCCACTTCTTTCTTTGACAACCATTCTGTTTCTTTGGAACAATCACAAACGTTTGCAGTATCAGTACAAATCGCGTGGTGATACAGTGAGATCATCAGACTCAAAACAGTGTTACGTCATGTCATACATCCCAGTATGAAAACACACAGTAGAAAGGCTGGTGAACAGTTTCAGTTAAAACCCACAGAGGTTGGATTGGCAGCGATCACAGTCATTATTTGCTGCACCATAATGTTCAAGATGATGAAACTCTGCAGTGTCTTTTTTTTTCTCTAAATCCAACCAAACAATAAGAAGCTGGGATGACCCTTTGGTGCAGTGAAAGCCATAAAGCGCTTTTAGAGTTTACGTCTGCTCTGTGAACCCGACGCTCGTCACAGAGGTGGAAACCTCCATCCACCGGGTTAACAAACAATGGTAATCCAGGTGGGCCACCCTGCTCGATACAAAAGTCTTAAAAGTGCAGCATCAAGTCAACATCAAGTTACGCAACGGCAGCAATGGTAGAAAAAGCAGTGATGGAAGGAAATGTGGGGGAATCGGAAAACTGAGTGCGTCTATTTAGTCGGAGTGAGATCTTCCGTCTGAGCTCCGAGGCTGCGTCACTGTGGAAGTACTTAAAAGTATTAGCGTTAAGAAAGAACAACAGAGACGAGTCGGCACCAGGGCTCCTCACACTAAAGAAAGGTTGAGTTAAAAGCAATGCATTAAAGGTAGAGTACGTCAGGTGTGGTAACCGTGGCAACAGTGGTCACATCAGGTGTTTGGTCATGGTCAAAAGTACTTCTGATCAGATCTTTATATAAATAATCCCAGTCACTGCAGTCGGATCACACAATAGGATGATAATGGAAATGGCTAGTGCAATAAATAAACAAAAATAAATATATGTAACATTTTACCATAAACAAACACCCATTCCAGACCATACCAGTGGTTTTGGAAGATTTCATCTGACTCAAAGCCACACTTTGTACCTTTCATGCAATCAAATCAACTCTTTCTTCTAAGATTTTTGCTGTGATCGTTATGTCACAGCCAAACACAAATCAATAATAACTACCAAACTTGCATCACCGGAGAAAACTTTGCACTGCTTTTTGCCGTTACAAATATTCCCATTTGGTGCCGTCAATTTCAATGATTTTCAAAAGCCTAGGCTATTCCTACTAAAGCAGTTTGTTAAATACCAAATTAAAATCAATTAAGTGAAGAAAAGCAGCAGACACAAAGTTTTCAGGAGTTTAAGAATGCATTAAAATTACTGTCAGATCATAAAGATTTTATTAAAAAGGCACAAACTGTGGGTAATTCCAGCTCATACACTTTGAAACACCCAACAGGCAGCTAAGAGCATTCAGCATGTCAACTATAAAAGCATCAGCCAGTTGACCCTAAACTGAAGGAACCACTACTATGAAGCCCAGACTGGAGCCAAAATCCTATCATCATCTAATCACTGCTAAAGCCCGTTGCATGTCTTCCCCAAATCTGATCATGTAACTAAACCAAACTAAACCCCTGGTATGGTCTTTGCTCCTAAAGCCTTTTGAAATGACAATATTCAGCGCTGTCTGTTCTGCTGCACGGGGCCCGACCTAAGATAAAAAAAAAAAAAAAGAATGACAAGGTTATTTCAGCGCTCCTGGACCAAACGGACCTGTTGGGGGGGGGGAAAAACTAAAGCGTTAGTGTTGGGTAAAAACAGATGTTGTAGAACTAGTGTGAAAATAATCATTTTCAGCCATGATGATTTCTTATGCAATCACTCAATCAGTCCCATTGAGAGAAACCTGAGTTGAATCAAATATGTCAGTAACCTCTACTGGCTCAGAACACATTCTGGTCATTTCATTCTATTGTAAACTAGCAAAGCAACGTTACTGGATAGAAAATAGAACATCAAATCATACAGTTTCTAAAATTAAGATACAAATAGATTCAATATGAATCTGTTTTTGGATTACAAGACTACTTGTCTTATAACACGTGTTTAACACTGGCATTGCCGATACTTTAGTCAAATCCACAGGATTTACCATAAAACTGTGAGTTAAGTGTAAAAATGCACAACATTTAAAAACAGTGAGTTGACATTCTCAGAGCACAAAAACCTTCACATCAGTGCAACTCAAACAAAAGGAATAAAACACAAATTAAGTGATTTTAGAACAACTGTACAACATACAAAAGACTTTGAACCACAAAACCAAGTTTCACAAGGACTTAAGGAGTATTTGGACATCGTCTCACATCTCATTTGTCCAAATGAATAAAACCATTGGTGCTTCAAGCATGTGGACAATCTAGGATGTATTCTAGTTATTTCTAACTGTATGTATCTGGTTAAGATAAATGATTAATTTAAGGGAAATACCACTAAATTTCCAAATTTAATTTTCACATGCATGTCTCCAAACCTGAGACCTTTTAATCTGTAATGTCACCCAGATGCATAGCCACGAGTCAATTCATGGAACGACATTAACCAACCAAATGACCTCTGTTTTAAAATGAGCTCTAACCCACATTCAAGTAAAGCCACTTCAGGTGTTCCTATATTTAAGGTATGTTGTGTACTGAAATGGAGCAGTGCATTAGTATGACATCAAGATTAAATGAACAAGAAAAAACAGCTCACTTCTGTCTTTAAAGCAAATCATTTCAATGCCCAATTTAGCAGCATTCCCCTTAATCTGTGAGACTCATTATTTATAGACTACAGTTAAGATTTAAAATAACAGAGGATCAAACTGTGCATTATTTAACTGTGTAACACTTGTAAAAATGATGAGGTATGTAGCAAAGTGAATATCCAAGACTTTACAAAGTGTAAAAATACTACTACTAATAATAAACCTGGTACAAATAATAAAAAATACCTGATTGTAAAAGTACTGGACACATGGACACACAAGCACACATCTTTGGGCTAAAGTTGAACCGGCTCCACATACCTGCATGTTGACGGTATATTGGCCATGTTTTTATTTTCTTTTTTTTCCCCCTTCAACCTCTTCTCAAATGTTTTATAAACAGAAATGCGGTCCAGTCATTTTGGCTCTAAACTCAAAACAAAACACTTATAAAATGATTAACGTCTGGACACATCGGCATATCTTTACATATAAAAATGGTAGCTTGATACAACATGAGTAAAGAATAACTCAAAAAACTGTTTGGACAGGATAAATATTGAAATATTGAGGTTCTCATCTACTAAACTGATAATGGTTGCCCCCTCACCTTCTATTGTCATATACTTATGAATAATTTACATGAGATTCCCTTCTGTACTTCTGTTATGGATAAATATGCATGAATGTGACTGAAAATAAAAGAAACACGTATTTTTTTGTCTATTTTTTTTTTATACCTGGGGTAGATAAAAATGTAATGTGATGAGGAAAAATCATGAGGAAAACATAAGTAAGCTTACCCTGTAGTATTTAGTTTGATGGGTTGTAATGGACCTTTCCAAAAATTCCGGTTATTAACTCACGCTCTAACACTTAAAGAACCAAATCTGTGTACATGCTCAAAGGACAACAAAACAAATTCATATATTTAAGTTTAAACAAGTGCCAAGTAAAATTCCTCACACATTAAGAAATGTGACACTATGTACACTCAGCAGCTCAGAATTCACAGAGGTGATCTTAATAAAACATGTGACATTCATTAAACTGGGGGAACATGTTCATCTTCAGAACCAGGAGAACCACATCCAAGGTACCACTGCAGTGTCAAGTCAAGGTACGCCACGAGGCTCAGTGATGAAGCACCCAATTATCTACTGTCACACAGATCTGGATCAATTACACCACAATGGAGTAATCATGTACATCCTGGATCCAAACTTTACAGACATTATTGTGAATTAACCAAACAAAACCAATATTAAATTACCTTAATTATTTATGTTCAATCATTAAAAGTCTCAAAACCAATACAGACACAGTTCTTTCAAGTCCACAGATCAGACATCCAAAATCTGTCCATAATCAGACATGCACCTAAAATGTCTCTTCAAGAAGGGGTGGGGATTTTCCCAAATACAGCCAATGGAACACTTAAAATATAACATTTATAAACAGAGAGCAACGTGAACCAACTGAATTAACTGACCTAAAGTCCAGAGATTATCGGATACCAAAAAGAGCCATGAAATGGACAAACGCAGTTTCAACATCCATTATTCCAAAAACAAGTGGTCGAATGTGTTAGCATTCAAAACCCCAGGCCACCTTCATGCCTGTATGCAAATTCTCCACTGCGCGGCACTATTCACCCAAAAGCCACTGATCCATACCTAAGCCTATCTTGACCTGAAACTAATGAGTCGCCAAAACTGATGAAATACCGCCATCTACAGAGGGGGAGGCGCGAGTCACAGTCTGACACATCCATTCCCTGCAACTGAAGCCAACAGTAAGCTTTCAATTAAAAAAAGAACTAATCATTGTCTATTTAATTTGTTGTGATTAATATTACCGAGGAGGGGAGCAACCATTATCCCATAAGGTTTATTTAGTGTCCATGAAAGATGCACAAATGTTCTTCACAAATTACTACATATAAGATTAATTGTCCAGTGTCTCTCCAGTGCCTTTTACAACAGCGGACAATGGCAGACAGAGTATAACACAGTCATGCTTGCAGCTAATGTCTTTGTGTTCTCTGTCCCAGGGTGATCGGTGATGAGCGCTGCTTCTGTACGGAGACATCGACGGTTTAAGTGGCTGTGTTAAGGCTGAAGAAATATTCCTATGTGGCGCTGGAGCTGTGCACGTGAGGTCAAAACGTCAGATGAGAGCGACATGTCGTCAACAGGACCCTCTCTGCTTCTAGTGTGCTCCTCATCCATCAATCAGCGACACGTCAATGTGGGATAAATCAATCATGTGCCTGTGGTAATTGTAATAATCATCTGTGTCAGTGTCTGAAATAGTAATGTACACTGAGCTGGTGCTTTGTTAAATGCATTTGCTATTCATTTGTCAAATATGAAACAAGGAGAAATATTGATTACCTATGGAAGCTCATCTGAAAACTTGCTGCATGCTGGGGAGAGGAAAATGTGGCAATCGCTTTCCTCTGCTGAGGCATCATTTTGAACATCTGTAATACACACAAGAAAGATTAAGATGAATTTAGATATTCTCCTCGCATCCACAAGAGGGAGTGAGGGTGGTGAACGGAAAGAGACTTATTTATTCAGTCCTCTACCTACCCGACTGCAACAGCAGAGGGTGCTATGGGATCACACAGTGATATAGAATATCCATTACTGCTCCTCAAGAGGGTGCAAGTAGGCGTCATTTTTTTATGTTTTCAGGGGACGATTTGCAGCTTTAAATGCATGATATGTTTAAAAGCATACAGCTTTAACATTTGGACCCAACTGAGAAACAACTACAACTGAAACCATCACAATTAAGTAAATAATGAGGAAAGAAGTAAAATTATACAGCATTTTACACTCCAAATGATCAGGTTGCATTGGTGAATACACACCTCTATGGGCCCGATGGACCTGAGCAGATTCTTCAGTTGAACATCAGTTGTAGACGATGAGAGGCCCTCTATGGACACGGTACACGGTTCGCCCTCCGCTCCTCTTTGGTTCTGTCTGGTGGACACTGGACGGCCTCGACCCATCTGCCCACCCCCTCTACCTCGGCCCCGGCCAGAGACCACCACCTAAACCAACACAAGGCACAAGTGGGAACAAAAGCACTGGAGTATTAAGAGCAAAACAAACAACAGTGTGGCGTTTCCCTCCTTAAACAGGCGCGTTGACGTTTTCATCCTGCATTCAACGGCGTTCAGATAAGCTATACTGTTTCTCTGCACAAAGGGAAATTCTACAGCGTTTTAAGTACTGCTCACATTCCTCTCAGATGTGCCAGGCTTTGACCTGATTGACTCATCATATTTCTACATAGAACGTCAATGTCAAATACATGTGGCATGGCATATCTTCATATGAGCTTGTGAGTGAGAGGTGTGTTTCTTCAGCAGCAGAGGAAGAGGAGGAGGAGGAGGGAGAGACCCAGAAAAAAGATGAGAGGAGGCAGTTGGAATATGTGTTTGTGTGTGTGTGTGTTGGGAGGCGGGGGAGCATAAAGGGAGAGGAGCCATACAAGCGTTATGGTGACTGCCTTACCCTGTCAGCGTCAGTGAGTATGGTAAGTGTGACAGCAGCCTGTTGGTGACAGGCGTGCAGAGAGGCCAAGGGACCTTGTGTAGCCCCCTGTGTTACACTGCTTTCAGCTTGTCAATACTCCTGCACCTGGCATACTGTCCTGTCTTATTACCTCTACTGCTCGATTGGTATGTCTACTGAATGCCAGGGTAACACCAGCGACGCAGGAGAACTTTACAGGCAACATTTCAAACCCATTTATTTCAGATCCACGGTTATTTTACATGCAGAACGTTAATATACAGACATATTTGTAAATGAAATGTACATAGCACACAAGGGAGCAAGGCTGACATACCCTGTTTTGCTGAGGGTTGCCCATGCCCCCTCGGCTAGCCTGCGGTGTTGCACTTGGTCCCTGTGGCTGCTGTCCTGTCATGGTAACCTTCCTTTGCATGCCCTGGTTGAGTGGTGTTGCCGACCAGGTGCCTTGTTGCTGCACTGGGACACCTGTGGCCTCAGGCCCCTTTCCACCCTGGACGGAGATGAAAAATAACGTTCATTACTCAAACGAAATTCCAGCTTGCATCTCTGTTTGCAAGCGACACAAAATGGTGCCAACAGTGCTGGGCAGTCTAACAGCGCTTCTGGTACATAGGTTTGAATTTCCCTAAAAAAAAAAAGAATTTTTCATGTCAGTTGTGTGGCTCAAACAACAGCTGTAGTGGTTCAACAGGAAGCAAATTATGGGATATTATTCATTCAAACACACTACTGAGAGCTGGGCAAAGTAAATTGAGAGGTAACCCCTATACACTGCACATCCCTCTATCTTTTATCAAACAATTACCTACAACAATTAATTTCAGAAGCATCAGAACAGAAAACATGAGTAGATCTCTTAATAAGCAGCACCAGTAATGGACCCAATTTCAGCCAATATCAATAATTGGGAAAACGTTCTGATCAGTCAGTCTTTTAGCACTTAAAAGAAATACTACTGTACTGTGAAATATGTCTTAATAATATAGTTCAGACACCAGTATGGTTGGGAAACTGGAAAAAAATATTTTCTAATCATGATTTATACTATTACCATCTGGGCACTACAGTTACTTACATCCCTATTCATACTATTCAAGCATTAGGACACGATGTCAGATTTAAAGACAACAGTAACAAGGCAAAATCACAATAATAAAACAAAGTGAAAATTTGCCAGTACTGGGGTAGGATTCCTATTGGACAGGTTGTAGAGAATAAAGATCAACCCAAAAAGGTGGTGGTCTCATTATCAAATAAAGTCACAGCTCAACTCTGTTGACATGCGGGGAGAAATTGAAGGTCGTCTCTTCCCCGACTCAGCGGAGAGATGTGACAGATCAATACGTAGGAAGAAAAGAGGCGATATCTCTGACCTGTCCCCAGTTGAGAGTAAATGGATTAATCCCTCCTATAGAAATCACAGCTCCTGATTGCACCCATCAAATGCTAAGCTGCATTACACTAGAACGACAGAAGCTCGATGTGTACCCCATCCCCCTCACACCCCCCTGCAGCTTTTGTGTCTTGCGCTGCTTTGTATTATCCCTGATGAAAATATAATTTGGCTCTTATCTGTGTGTCTAAGCCATACAAATCCAAATCCTCAAAAGTGGCAACTTTCTTACACAGGTATTATGCCCCCCCCCCCCAACCAAAAAAAGATTAATTACAAGGAATTTGGATTGGCATTCTTTTGTTGCCTCGCACCTGAGAGATTGGCTGATGGTAAAAAGCATCCAAGGGAAGATGGAGAAAGAGAGTGAAAAAGAAAAAAAGAGAAGGAAGGAGATAACATTGTCAAGCTCTCGTTGATGACAGCAGAACAATGCGGAAGAGGGAGCATCTAGAGAATCTTCTTTTCAACAGGACTATGGGCCTTGGCTGTTTCTTTCTGTTTCCATCTCTCTTTCTTCACCTCACATCCCACTCCCCCCTTTTTTTTCCCCTCCAAGATGTGCTACATCAGATAGCTCTACGCAGGTTTCCATTAACGCACTGACACCCAGTTATCTTCATCTGCAGCCAGTCTGCGATTTTGGCTCTGCGGCTTGATCCTCGGGGATGGAGTCAGAAAGCGGCTTATTTCAAATACTATCACAGATCAACAACATGTCTCTTCAGTGACAAGTATGAATGTTTAACATGCATGCTTTTGTGGTTTTTCAATAAAGATTAATGTCTAATTAAGGCCACTGCACTAACTTATCAAGCGAGTATAAAATCGCCGACAGTGATAATTCTGGACTTTTGTTGGCGTTACTGTCAGTCTTGTTTTACCCTCTCCAAGGCCTCTATCTTTAAAAGAATATCTTCTGCCCTTAAAAGACGATATCAACCTTTAAGAGCAGTGATGAGGTGTCCCCAACTCAACAGATAAATGTCATATCGCGTTCTTTAATGCCTACAGCCTTTCTGTCTTCTAAAGGTAAAATGCTTTGTGGCTTAAATATCAGTTCCCAAAGCTTAAGGGAGGAAACTCTTAACAGATCAATTTTGCCAAAATGACACAGACATCACCTTGTCATTCCTATAGGTTAGATATCTTTTAGATAACAAAATAGACAGTGCAAGGGCAATCACTGGCATTTAAAACTATTTCATTTCAAAACTACGTCATTTCTTTTGGAGGTGAAACTAACTGTCACAGATCAAATAAATGTCACACTAAAACAGAGGAAGGTGTGGAATAAGAATTCAATGCTTACAGCTCCAGAAAGTTTCACGACTCTGACTTTTTGCGGTACAGGCACTCCATCGCCGCCTGGGTTCTTGGCCCGCTGCATCACAGTTCTTTTTGCTCCAGGTTTAAGTCCTTGAGACTGAACCAGGCCAGGCCCTGCTGAGGGAGTTACAGGTATGTTCTTTTGGGGGACTTGAGTGGATTGGATTTGAGTAATGGGTCTGTTTGGGTTCTGGAGAGCACTGTTCCTTCGCTGTTGTAGCTGCTGCTGCTGGTTTTGTTGGGGCTGTTTCCATTGGTCTGGGCCAATGGCGGGATGCTGCTGCTGACCGCTACCCTTTACCATCTGCAGCCGTGTCTTGACATTAGGACGTGGTGTGGGGGTCTGAGTGGCCCCACTGGGAGAAATAAAAGCGCCTTGATTAGGATTCTTTAGTGGCTGATTTAAGGACTGAGGAGTTCTCTGTGGAATCTGTCTTTGCTGTTGTAGCTGCGGCTGTTGCTCCGGCTGCTGCTGTACTTGGGGTTGCTGTTGCACAGGGTGTGGCTGTGGCTGATTTGTTTGTGAGGGTTGAATCTGGGGAGGAACTGGGCCTTGGCTTGGAGTATTTGATGCACTAAGCCTTTCCAGTAGCTCCTTCTTTCTGACCCCAGCCTGCATCTGTCGTCTCATCTCCTTTCTCTTCAGTATCTCCTCTCTCAGACGCTTTTGCTCCTCAATCTTCATACGGTACTGACGCGTCTCCTCGTCTTCATCAGGAACCTATTTTAAAAGACACAAGCTGACAATATCATGGCTTGTCTGAAGACTGGAATACAAATACAAGTACCAAACCGCTTCCTATCTGGACCATATTACTTCGTGTGACTCAGATGTAATCAAACACAAAGCCCAAGAGAAAAAAACAATCATATTGATCCGTCCTTTCCAATGAATCAAGGCTGCTGTCATTAATAACCTTATGATTGGGCTTTTAATAAATGAGACTTCTTTTCAGCACACTAATAAGCTCAGCTGAGCTTACATTTTCTAGGTCACTGAATTGAGCAGAGATAAAACTATGAAGATAACACAGTTCACAGTAGCATTTTAGAGGAATCGAGAATAAAAACATAAGCAATTTAACAAAATATTTGTCAGAAAAGGACTTCTCATTTGCTGTTAAAAGGCTGACCTGTGGTGCTGTGCCCGTTGGTGTGCTTGAGAGTTCCTTGCGAACCACTGTCCTGCCCGCTCCCCCAGGCTGTGATGCTGTCTTGGCAGCAACTTGGCCTCGTCCTCTGCCACCGTCAGGCACCGGCTGAGTGTTCTGCCCGGGACGCACCCCCTGTGTTGCCCTGGCAACAGGCCTGACGTTGCCGGCAGAGGTGGCGGGGCGGGCACTGTTCATGTTTGTGTTGCCAGGTGCTACAGGGACCTCCCGTAGGTTGCTGTTGCGCTGGGGTGGATTTTGCATTTGCTTGGAGATTGGTGTATTCTTTAAAAAAAAAAAAAAAAAAAAAAAAAAAAGAAGATTTTATTAATTTTAAATTTCACTGACAATTGCTGCTGTCATATTACAATTATTTATTACATTTCCTTTTCCATGAGACTTATTTATTGAAGAGGGTGTGGTTTAAAAAAAATAAAAATAATAATTATATATATATATATATATATATATATATATACATACATATATATATCGTTGTATAGAACAGATCCCATGAGCATGTCTTTCATTAGTTTATTAGTTTATACAGATTAGCAAATAAATTAATCTCTCACCATTCGTTGCCTATTTGCCATGTTGCGCAGTTGGGGGTTCTGAGGGCGGGGAGTCATCTGCCTAGTGTTACCATGTGCCTGCTGTGAATGGAAGGGAATCTGGTCGTGGTGCATCATGGGACGAGGTTCATTGAGATTTACTGGTTGCTGATGATGGTGCTGCTGCTGATGCTGTTGGTGCATGGGCTGATGAGGTGGCAGTGGGTCATGATGAGGAAGCTGAAAAACAGAAGGACTATGCATCAAACTCATTAAAAAAACATTAATAATGAGGAAAGACGTGGCCATATTAAAATCAGCACAACTGGAATTTAGTGTCACACATGTTATGTCTATGAAAAGGCAGCACCTGTATGAGTCAATATTTCTGAGCAGTGGATGAGAGTATTTTCTCCATGCAATTAACTCCCGGTAGTGTCCTCATATAGCCACATAGTGATACAAGCATGAAACACTCACTAGAGGGAGCTGTTGTCTATGTCTCTTGACAAAACATTGAGATGCCAAATAAACACGAGTCTTTTTCCAAAGGCACTGGCAGTGAATATTGTCACTGGTCTTGTTTAGTTGTGTGTACAGTATTCCTGCAGCACCATTTCAACAGTGCAAAACAAAGCCAAGCAAATTCATAAATACACACTTATATTGATCATATTTCTATACACACACAAGACACACAAAGAAGCAAGAGAGAGTGTGTGAATTGTTTGTTGGAAACGTGTACAAAAATTACGACCAGATTCAAGAAGACTGGGGGAAAAAAAAGGGTAAAATATAAAACTAAATTTGAGTGATTTCATAAGGCATAGTCCCAAACATAAATGCACTGACATACGATATATTTGGTATTATTGAAAAAAAAAAAAAAATCACTTACTCTTAGCCGTACCTGCATCCCGAACTGAACCTGTGGAGGAGGGAATAGGTTCCGCGGTTGGCCAAACGGCTGGCGAGGGCCCATAAAGTGCCTGGGCTGGTTGGGAGGGCCTCCTTGTTGATTCAAGCCGACCATACCCTGGTGACCTTGGTGTGGAGGGAGATGGGGTCTAGGGGGTTCTCTCTGAAACAATCCTAGCGGGTCCTGGCCCTGCTGGTTGAAAGCGGGTCCTGGTGGGCCAAAGCCCATGTGCCCCTGGCCGGGCAGCTGCTGGTGGAGGCTGTTGTTGTTCATCAGAGGACTAGGGCTCTGATGATCAAACATGTGCTGCCCGGGAAACCGTGTCGACTCTGAACGTTCTGAGGAAAACCAAACAGAGATGTCAGTTTTTTGCAGTGTGAGCTCATTTCAATACATCAATTATTCCATCTCTAAATGTATAGAAGCAGGAGAAACAAAAACAGACAGCTCTATCAAGGTAACTAAGTAAACAACTATGTGGGTTGTATTAAATTCTGCATTAAAACCTGGAATAGGAAATCACAAATGTATATGTTTAATGCAGTTTTCTGAGGCTCATTCTGATGTTTATACATACACATGCATATAACATGAGAATTGCTAATAGAGCAGCACCAGAAACCTAGCAGCATACCCTGTAGGTATACCGCCAGAGGTGATGTTGAATAGGGTTAAATATGCTAAGAAACCTTTGCAACCCTTGTCAAGGCTGGGTGTGAGACTCACCTCCCATAAAGAGAGGTTCTCTGTCCTGAGGGCCTTGAGGTGGCTGGTTCCTAAAGGGCTCCATGTGATGAGAGGGCCGCTGGGGTTGACCAAAATTAGCAGACATGTGCTGCTGGAAATCTCCTGGTCCCTGTGAAAACAAGACTCATGAATTATATAGCTTATTGGGAACTCAATAATCAAACAAATTAAACTAATGAAAATGAGAACTTGTTGTCAAACACTGAATTGGGTAGAGTGCTTGTAACTGAAGAGCAAAGGTCATTATAAATGATGCAGAATCTTGACTTGCAAGCATCAATATGTATGCTGATATAAAGAAACCCTTCAGCATGAATTTGCAAGCAAACCTGTATTAATTCAAGTGGAGGCTTTGTTGATAAAGCCCCCAACAGCCAGGCTCTAACAAGGAAAGGGCATTTCAGATGGGGATAAGTGCCCTCATCTTTGTTTCAACCATTTTGCATCTTCAACAGCTTTTTACTCTTTGCATGCATGCTACTCCCTGCATCTATCTTTCAAGGAAAACTAGATAACAACCCTTTAATCCCTCCTTGGAATTCGAATCCCCCTCATAACTGTCTCCTTTATTCTTTTAAACATCCATCTCTGTTGAAAAATTAACCTGCTATTCAACACGTGGCACTTCCACAAATGGGCTTCTTGCCTCCTCCAAGCCTATTGTAAATTACTTAAGATGCTATCAAGGCTTAATCCATCTTTATTCCACTGCTGCATGGCGGTATTTAGAGAGGAGAGGCGTTGCAAAGCTAGAAGGCCAGAGTTCCAAAAACTTGCTTAATAGAAAGTTAATCAAAGGGGCTTACAAAGACAGGATCACAATGAGGGCACTATCATTCTGTTTTAAAAGGTCAAACAGACAGGTTTGCACAATGAGGACTCTGGTGTCCATATAATACCTATCAAACAGCACAGCTCATCCTCTCATCTAATCCGTGATAAACAGGCTGCAGGCTGTAACTGATGCAAGGACAGCTCTTGGAGACGAGGGGATAACCAGGTTAATACAGCAAAGAAGAGCCAATTGTCAAAGTATTAATAAAGAAGAAAATTTTGACTTTAAAAAGATGTTTTGGTTTAAGATTTCACATCGATTTCTAACATCAAGCGCCATTACACTACTAATTACAAAAGAGGAAACTATCATTTCGTCTTCTCATATTCACTATATACATTAGTCCATCAATAATACAAATTCAAATTAAAATAATAAATAGCTTAAACAGAATAAGCTCATGGAAAGGTCCATTTCTTATTCTATTTAGAATTATGTACTTGACAAATCCTTTTTCAGATTTTGTAAGCCATTGTTAAGCCATTTTTAAATTCGGAAGGTAAAAAAATATAAATTTAATAAATATAAAATACTGGAAACACCATTCAGCCATAATGGAAAAACTAAATAAATATAATGTAAAGAAAATGATACTAACAGTATTATAAAAGTAAAACTGGTTGGATTGTAAAGGTGATGAATGAGGTTGCTGGTGTCTGAGTCTGCTGTATTTGGCATGTACCGTCTTTGGCTTTTCACATCCAAGCTACAGATGTAGTAACACCATCTCATATCGTGTTGGTGCTGCTTTCATGCAAATGTTCTGCCTGCATCTGAACCATGTGAAAAATTTTCTTAATATAGTCCAAAGGATGAAAAATATTGGCCAAGAATACAGTTATATAGTGTATTAGTAGCAATACAAGGAAGCCAGCATATATAGTAAACTAAATAATAATGGATGTAAAATTGTTCATATAAATGTACATGTCACGTTGTGCAACTTCAACTATTTTCATATTATGTAGATCAATCAGTTGCTCCAGAAAGAAATCTATAGATACATACATCTCTACACCTCTCCTTGGTAGGATCTTAATTTGGTTGAGACTGAATATTACTATCCCAGCAGATTAAATATTCTAATAACTTTAATTGGTACTGAGATTAATATTTCAATACCAGTCTTCACCAGGAAAAATTTTATGCCATGGTACTAGAGGCTATGACCCCCACTAGCCCAGCCTTTTAACAATTAAATTTGATGGGATGATAATGTATGATAATCATGAGTAATCAGGTGCCCATTGGTAAATGGAATGTTGCCGACTGGAATGTCACCTGCATTTCAAATGGTGTCCTTGGCAACAGCAGCCTAAATGCAATTGACAGCTGGGGAATCCAACATTATGCTGTTCATCAGCCCAGTTGTCTGCATACCCTTCCAATCCCACTTTCCACTGTCTGATAAGAGACAAAACAGCTTCGCTTCTATTACTCTATCACTATCTAGACCAATCACAGACCTCAGGGAACAACAATTGCCCGACACTGGCACTGGAGGTTGAACAAGTAAATAAAAACCTACATCATGACAAAGATTGACTCCTGTTTGAAAGCCCAGCTCATTTGGCATCAGACTTGTAAATCCACATGAATTCAATTGGATGCAGCTATTTTCCATTGATTCATTTGCATAAATCCATATAAAATGCACTCTTCAGGATGATGTCAGTTAGCATCAGCACCACCTGATGCCTGGGCATCATTAACTAGAAGGATTGAATAACTTAAGGCACTTTCGCTGACTTGCTGGTGAACCGTTTCCCTCAATTCAGTAATTACTTTAAAAGGTATTTCTGTCATGTCTTGGATGATTCTTTGTGAGTGAAATAAAGGACCTTTTCTTAAAGGAAATAACTGACTTACAATCCCCTTTCTCTGATGTGAAATTTGGCCTTCGAAATATATGGTGAAAAAAGGAAAGAGGCTCACGCCGCTCCATCCAACCCACACCATGTTTCATAAATTCAAATACCGTTCAAAAAAGGTCTATGTGCCTTTGGGACACACACTTGCAGAGAGTGAATTTTAACTGGCAGTATATCCTGGTTTCACAATTCCATTATATGCCAAGCCGGCTCGTCTGAGCCCCAGCCCATCCATGAAAAGTTGTTAACCAAGTCCCGCCACTGCAACCCCGACCTCCACAAGTCGACTGCCTAAAGCCCCTATCACGCATTTGCACTTGTGCAGCCAGAATCATATCAATGTTTACAGATTCGCTTAAACAGCATTTGGCCTGGGTGGGCAGTCTAATTGCCACAATGATAGTGCCCTCACAAAAAGGGACGCTAACCGTGTGAAGACAGAGAGAAAGTGAGGCGAAAGGGGAGGGAGAAGAGGAGCAGCTGCTACTCACAGGGAACCTCGGAGGACCCACAGCAGGTCTGGGCTGGCTCTGAGCAGGAGGCATCAAGGGCACTGCAATGAGAGAGAGTGAGAGAGAGACAGAGGAAGAGAAGGGGAGTATAGGGAGGGGGAGGGGGAAATGAAAATGAGGGGCAGTAGGCAGAGAGGGTGATAAAGTAGAAGAAGAGAGACCATTAGTCCCCTCTATGGACAGGCTGTTACCCTCCTCACATCTTCACAAAAATAAGCTTGATGGAATACTCGTTATGAGGATAATGTTCCAAAATAAAAAATTATACACTTTCTACAAATGACAATAATATAAAAGGCAGTGAAATTTTGATGAAACTGAATATTATCTCAGAAGATGATAGCATTTTAATAAGTTTAACTGGAATTATATTAGCTATTTGACAATCATTTAGCAAAATGGATTGCCTCTAAATAAATGTTACTATATGTAAGCTTGGAAAACATTCAATTTGAGTGCAGTGAAATAAATAAACACACACTGACATATATACAAACACATTCATGCACACTTAATCATGACCAGAGGCAATCCTTGATCTTCCTGAACTTCTCTTCAGAAGCAAAACCTAAACCCCCACATATACACTTGGACACCGTGACACACACAACCTGTACACTAACATGCTTTACTAACAAAATTTCAATCTTGGCCTGGACAGACAGGCCAGATAAACGCATCTTTGGGAATGAAATGGTGATGCTGCCAGAAAAAAAAAAAAAAAAAAAAATTGAGGATAAACCCATTACAGGCTAAGCGTGCTATTCACTTGTCATTCAACAGAACAACAAAATGATATTCGAATCCAGACACCTTTCAGGATGGTAGGAGGATGAATGCCAGTAGAAAAAAAAATAAAAATACAGTATGCATCTCATCTGTGCTCCCTAATGCTAGTGAACTGAAGCTGTGTGATTCTGGATAAAATAAGAATGACTGTTTCTTAGTCATAACAGACACCATAAATCTATAATGATTTTACAGGTGCAGGTTGATAGACATACAAACAGACTGAGGCTCACAGGGGTGACGGTAACAAGGAAGTGATGTTCAAATTAAAAAAGGGAAACTTGATCGACTAATCTATTCATGCTAATAGTGGTTATGATGGTTAAAAGTCAATTACTACGTTCACAAACCACCAAATCATGGGTTGCTTCTACTTTAAATGCTACTAGCATTTTTAACCAGAAGTGGTGCTGAATTAATTTATTTCCCTTTAAATGGGTATTAAACCAAGATTTTTTTTAGATTCAAATTTTTGCATTTGTGGTTTCTCAAAAACTTTTTTTTAAAACTAGTCTATTTCTATTACACATATTTGATGCAGCACAGTTCTGTCATTTGTTGATGCAGCTTCGGGACATAATTAAGGAGAACTTGGTTTGGAGTAACAGATCTTCTTGGCAATGTGTAAGTGGCGGAATTGTTGTAAATGATGAATGAGATTGATTTTGCTTCACATCTATTTTCAAAGTTTTATTATTATAAATTGTGCATGTGTATAAAAACAAACACTGGAGAAAACAACCTGAAATCCTCACAATGTTTTCACCTTAACTCATCATAAATCGTCCTACATACCTTGTACAGATGACGACACTGGACCTCTAAAATGTGGGTTAATGTGGATGTTTTTGGGCTGTGGAGGCTGCTGCTGCTGCTGGTGATGCGGGGGGAAGTTGGGTGGCGGGGAGCTCATCATTCGTGGCGGTGGCTCCATCTGGGGCCGCAACGGTGGAGAGCGGTGAGTCATGTGTGGAGGGATGAGGGGCTGAAGAGGCTGTTGGGCCAGTGGGCGCCCATGGTCTTGGAAGGGCGGAGGCCCTCTTGGACGAGAGGGCTGGTGCTGCTGGGACTGCAGTTGTTGCTGATGAGGAGGAGGCATTCGGGAAGACTGGTGCTAATTGGGAAGAGATGGGGAAATGGAGAGGAGGGAAAACCAAAACAACCTGTCAAAATATATTTCTTTCTGAAAATAATCTGAAGACTTTGCTCAGTCATGCACTGAAGCACCAATAAGTCAATTTACAAGTAAGACTGAAGATGACGTCGTGCCACCCTCTTTAGTAAAAAAGTATATTGAGAACCTTAAGTATTATGACTCTTAACACCAGGTAAGTATTTAGTGCAGCATTTCAAAACGGTCCTGACTTTGAAAAAGAGACAACTTCCTACTTAAACAGGACGTGATCATAAAAAAAACAGTTCAGAATACCATTAACCTTCCTCTGCATTGCTGAGGATCACAACTCTGGCTCATTTTATTTGGTTTACATGTTTAAAGTGACTTTTTCTCCTAAAGACCTTCAGATTCCTGGTATCAATTGATGTGCTATGTAAATTTAAGGATTAAATGCTTGAAGTGATATGTAATAATAAAAGCCCACAAGAAACTAAATCCTGGGTAAAGAACAAATTTAATTTTGTATAATACTGTCTAAATGGGCTACTGCCAAGCGACTTACTCTAATCCATATATCAACATTGATAAGGGGAGAGGAGGAGTGATTTTGATTGACTTTTTATGAGCACACAACCATAGATGTGGTTTAACGCAGCACCATATGCACATCGAGTAAATTTTTGCTGCATCTGTGACAAATACAAGAAGGTATAAATCACCTTATCCAGCAAAGCACTCCCCTTCAGCAACTTTTTTAGGAGGAATTGTTGAGGATTAAGTGATGAGTTATTCCATTTAGAGAGATGATCTCATTAAATGTTTTCAAGACGATGACTGTACAAATGTTTACCATGCCCATGTTTCCCATCAGAGGAGGCCTATGGTCATTCATTCTTCCTCTGTTTCCTCTGAATTCTGGGAATCCGAAGCCTGGAAAGCCACCTCTTCCTCTGCCTCCTCGTCCTCCTCCTCTCCCTCGGCCTCCGTAGCGGTTTTGTCTCTTCTGACGTTCTTGTTCCTCAAACTCCCTGAGATCTGCTTTGGCCTTTTCTGACAGTTCTGATAAGGAGAGAAACGGCAAACCTTACATTTTACATAAACCTTTCAAACATTTAAATGTGGTGGTGTTTCTGAATTCAGGTTCAATCATGCTCTGCAGGAATAAAATGTACCGAGTGTTTCAGGAATGTTCCTCCTTTTACCAGCCGCATCGGCCAAACGCACAACAACACCATCCTTTCTTTCAGATTTGAACCTCATGCGACCAGACTCTTCATCTTCCTCATCCTCCTCATCTGATTCCTCCTTTGCTTCTTCTTCAGGCACACCTTCATTTTCAACCTGAGGACATATTATGATGTTCATTAGTGGTGACCTTTCTGTACCCCCCTCTGTTGCATTTCAACAGCAAATCCTGAAAAAAAATCCAACCATTAAAACTAGAAGGTGTCATTTAAACATCTCAGCATATCTCATGTGTGTGGCATACCAGAGAACCCTCGGCAGTGTCTTCCTCCTCATCTTCCTGCTGCTCAACCCCCAACAACTCCGTCTCCTCAGGGGCCTCCTCATGTTGGACTCCGTGTTCATCTAGTGGTTCATCATTATAGGTGGTCGAGTATTCATCATCCTTTAAAGACCATGCAAGAAAATGCGTATTGATTTGTGAAAGTGGTGAAAGGCACCGATAACAATCAGTAACATGCATTTCACAATCAATGGAATTCAAAGCAATTTATTGTCCAATAAAGGGTAGAAAGAAAATGAACCTTTATGGAAAAATGAAACAAAACCATACAGGCAAAGTGGCAAAATGTTATGGAGAGGTTTTTGGGGAGGCACCGTGTTTCCCCCCCTCCCAACACAAATTACCATAACAGTGGGAGTAAGGCTTCATTACTATTCCTGACAGCATTTGAAATTCAATGAGATGTAAATGTTTGACATGATATACAGAAATGCAGGCGCAGATAAAAACACTCCTCCCCGGTTCAGTGATGGTGAAAATATCATTGACTGGCTCCTCGCAAATCGTGCCTTTATTGGCTGCACTGTAAGCTCACGACTCCATGGCAAAAACATCAACCAGATGCAAAGGTTGTGAGAGTTGACAAATCATTTTTTACAACTCCACAGCAGAATTTCCATTTAACTTCTGATGCAATAATTAAATGTAAGTCCCAATAGTGATTGCAAAATCAACCTCCTATAGCTACAACAGGATTTGATAGAAAGTAATAACAGGCTAACTGCATAACAGCTTCTAAAAACAAAAGAAAATCATTGTAAAATAAGGTCAGAGTGAAGGTCACACAGCAGTGTTTGATGTTGCGCTCCATTAACTTGCCAAACAGCAGCACATATTAATGCAGAAAAGAAAAACCCTCTCAGCAAACCAGACGGATGGACAGGATGCCCCAAGGGAACACAACAGCTTAATCCGTTAAACTGTTCCACGTAGTAGTAAATGAAAACCATAGTGAGCAAAATGTCAAGGCTGGGCAGTTTAGAGCACAATACAAATACACATTAACACCTGCAGATATTTCCGAAAATTCAAAACAGGCACCCATTTGTGCTGTGCACCCCAAATAAGAAGGTCAAAAACTTATCTTTGCCTGGTAATAGGAGGTAGGCCAATATATCTCTGTCAGGTGCCAAACACCATCACACCGTAGAAAATGGTCTATAAGGGACATTTGCACATGGATCTGCTCTTATCTTTGATCCTCTTGGATGTGTGCTGAGAGGGAACGGAAACGAATAAAAGGGAAACTCGCATCAATCATTAGAAAACTGTATGGGGTGTCCTCAGGAAGGTCAATAATCTTTTCACCTGCATGAGACTTTATCAGATCCAGTCTAAAGCCTGAGATAAAAGCCCCCCACATTAACCTCCGTCGATTGGCAGCACATCTCCAACACAAAGCAGCTTCTTACTCCCCCAATGATACAGGCCCCAAGGTCACAATGGCACAGGGATTTGGAAGCGACAGCAGAGCATTACCTCACGCCAAACAAGCTGTCAACACAAACTTTGTCAGCAAGATGGAGAAATTAACTGGCAGAGAGTGATAATGAATCTAATCCTCCCCTGGCCCAAAACGCCAACCTACATCTCCTTCTGAATAGATTTTCAATCCTCGCTGTCCCCTTACCGAGACAAGAAAACTGACATTATCTCTTGGACACAATAGTGTTAGACAGAAAAGGGAGTGGGAGGATGTGCGTTTGTGTGTGTGCATGTGCAGGCTTTTACATGTGAGGAAGCAAATGTGAGAACTCACTTGAAATTCGCTATCTATGGGCTCATTGATTTGGATGTCTAGCACTTCATCCTGGTAGCCATCATCACCCTCAGCTGGCTCTTCAGCGTAATCCATTTGGTCTTCAGGCATCTCGGCGTTATCGTCCTGGCTGTATTCCCCTGTGTACTCTCCCCCCTCCTGCTCATACTCCGCCCCTACATCCCCTTCCTCGCAGCCCTCTGCACCCAGGTTCACCACGTCATCTGGGTAGTCCGCTTCCTGCAAGTCGTCCTGCTGGTCATAGGATGTGCCCAAGGTGTATGTGGCATTTAAGCTCAAATCCTGGCTACTGAAGAGCAAACAAAATATTAACCTTTTGACCAAAAGAACAAATACAAACCCCACTAAAAAATATTTTATATTATGTTGTTAAGTATGGCCACTGAATTTGCTTTACAAAAAGCAGTGATGTAACTAGATTACCTTATATTATGATCTTCATCATCACTTTGGAGAAGGTCATCATTTAGCTCTTCATCTGACAGTTCTGAAGGATTCTAAAAGAAAAACAAGTGGTCACGGTGAGAACAAATGTTCAGGTTTTGCTTTTAGAAAACCTCACTCCACTCTTGTCTCAGTTGTGTTTGTGTCCGTGTGGAAGGTGTGGGGGCAGGGGACCACCTCCAACCCCAAAGGATGCTTAATTCCCATGTGGAGAAGCCAATCTGGGCAGGTCAACACAGTTCTTTTTTGTCCACTGTACTTCCTCCTGGTTCACATCAACAATTCCCCCTGTGGAGGTGCCACCTGCTACATTTCCACTGTTCACTTCTGTTTTCTAAATGTTTAATATCTAATGTATTCTTCTTTCCTATATGAAAGCAATGTGTATTTTTGGTGGTTGATATAAAAGATTTAAAGGGTATTCTTCAAGCTTACCTTTTTACATGACAGCCAATCTTCCTCCAGCAAATCCTCTTCCAAATCACTTAAAAATAAAAGGTGAGCAAAGGCAGATAAAAGTTGAGACTGTTAAATTTGCTCATAAACGATTATATGCAGCTATGTTACTTCTGCCAAATATGTAACGGGATTGCCCATGTCTGTTTTTTGGTTTATCTGACTATCAGCAGGATTACCCAAAAAAAATAAATAAATTAAAAAAAACTACTCGGATTTTTAAGTGCAGTGGTAGCAGTGGTGGAGGAGTAGGGCATGGGCCAAGGGGGAACCCATTAAATCTTGGAGCAGATCCACAAAAAGGGGCAGAGGTTGGATTTTTTTCTTCCACTTTTTCTAGTAGTGTGAGATCAAGTGTTTGATAGATTTACAATACTGTGGGGCCTCGGCAGACGTATATGCTCTACTGAGTGCCTTTCTGCTGTAAAAATATCAAGCTCTCCATTCCACCATCAGAAAAACTAGTAAACTGGAAAGCCCTGGCTCCTAACAGTCTTAAAAAGAGTCAAGAACATCATATACAAAAATAAATGAATATCCATATATACACTTTGAGTACTTTTTTGTGCAATTCCCTGTGTGGTGTTTCAAGTGTTAACTTTATAGAGTACTGACATATTTTTAAGTTCAAAATGCATACTTTTGTAACTTTTCATAAAATTAACCAAGAAGACTACTCTGGGAACACATACCTTTGCCATGGCATCTGTCATTTAAGTAAACAAATTGACTAGAAACATGAAATAAAAGAGGAAAAAAATACAGAATCTGCCCCTACTACTGGTTTTACTCCAACGTGTGGTAGGTTCATCCTTGGCTCATGCACTATCCTCCACCAAGTTTAAAAAAAAACAAAAACAAAAAAACTCGTGCTGTTGTTTGCCCAATAATACTAACATACAAAGAACGGTAGCAAAACCAAACATCTTTATTAAGTAAACACTGTAAAAACACTGTACATGTGCACAGCAAAAAGTCACAGGTCATTCAATTCCCCAAAAGTTAAGGTCTTTTAATACAATTGCATTTGACTGAAATTAGGAGATTTTTTTTGACAGTTTGCATATTTCATTGTTTTTGAAGAGACAGGTGAACAGGACAAATTTACTTACCTCTCGATATCATCATTTTCACCCCTCCTCCTCCGTAAGCGCTCAGCACCAGGTTTATCATATTCATCAAAGTCGTAATCTGCAAGAGAACAGATAATTCATTTACTACAACTGTTTTTAAACTATACAAATGACTATGCTAATAAATCACACAACAACACTGTTCTTGTATGTCAGTTATAGATGCCAAACTCACTGACACTTTAAGAGAAAGTAGTAACTAGTATATATATATATATATATATATATATATTTCAGATACTCTATTGGGTAGTATCACACGTTGGAACAAAATTAAAGTGTGGTACAACTGATAAAGCTTTAGAGATTGGATAGATCCAAAACACACTGATTCGTGTAGCTGCCCTCCCACATATGTCCTTTCATACCCGTTTCACCTTCAAAGACTGACTGAAAGACTGAACCAAAGTTTAAACCATTATCCTCATATTCCAACAATAACATCTCTCCTCTTTCTATCAGCTGCCCTCCACTGTGGCCATTCAGAGAGGTTAAAACATTTGCCACTTGACAGAGTTGGAAAAAGTATTACAAAGGCAAATGACAAAGAAAGTGGGAAAATTAAGATAGGTATTTGAATGACAGAAGACTTTAGATATTCTCAGAACACCTTAAAGAGAGAAAAGGCCTCTTTTCCTTAATTCCAAGTGTAGCTGCTCAAATAAGAGAATTTGAGTCTGTCTTTGCCAGAGACATTGTGGTTTAACAAAGAGGTGAATAAAGTTGCGTTTGTCAAAAGTGACCAAACTGGAGACATGAAAAAAAATGGGAGACACATGAAAAAAAAAATGGGGGACACATTAAATGTAAACCTCTCTTTGCTTCTCTCCTACGATCACAATGCCCCCATCCATACATACATAATTACTTGGTGAGGCTTTAGAGCTACACTAAGAGTCAAAGAATGTTTTTTTTATTCATTATAAAAGTCTGGTGGGACAAATGGGGCCACTTCAACCTATGTTATTAATGTAAACTCAGCAGCGGTATGTACACAAAAATATCATGTTAACCCTAGAACACTTTCGGTATAAAAGGTAACACCATCACAATCACTAGGTGATTTTTACCTATATAATACCCAACAAAAAGAACTTGTCATAAAAATAGATCAAAATATGACAACACATGACAAATTAGAGTGATTTCCTTTCATTTACAACTATGGCAAGTCTAACAAAATGAAAAAAAACTAAAAAATGTCAAAGGAGGACCCTAAAAAAATGCTCCAAATTTACTGAAACCTTAGGAATTCGAGAACAAAAAATTCCTAAAAAAAATAAATAAATAAATAAAAGAATAATGATACTGGAAACTTGGTCTTGGGTCCATCCATTCCTGGGACATGTGAGACTTCCCTGGTGAAGGCACAGACTCCTTGACATTCAGACAAACGCAACATATTGAAAATCATGTAAATACATTTGCTCGGGTGAAAATCACCATCAAAGCGACAGTGCTCTAGGGTTAACCTTATCTAGATGCAATACTATAATAATAATAATAATAATAATAATAATAATAATAATAATCATAATAATCATAATAATCATAATCATCATCATCATCATCATCATGGTTCCTACAGGTTTCTACAATTTAGGGCTTTTTAAGATTCCATAGAACAGAATTTATTGCCCATTTCACAGACATAATGGGGAAAATTTGACATCTGGAATTTAGGAAAAAGGCGACACGGTGATGCAGTGGTTAGCACTCATGCCTCACAACAAGAAGGACCCGGGTTCAATTCCCGGGCGGGACCTTGAGTCCTTGCTGTGTGGAGTTTGCATGTTCTCCCAGTGTCTGCGTGGGTTTTCTCCGGGTACTCCGGTTTCCTCCCACAATCCAAA
>JAQQZY010135837.1:0-20644 GCA_030068375.1 Ostorhinchus rueppellii | reverse complement strand
GAAGAGAAGAGAAGAGAAGAGAAGAGAAGAGAAGAGAAGAGAAGAGAAGAGAAGAGAAGAGAAGAGAAGAGAAGAACCTCTGTTGATTATTTTCTCATTCAGTCAATTGGGTTTTTGGTACAAAATGTCACAAAATGTTGATCAAGAGTCCCAAAGCCTAAGATGATGCTCTAAAATTTCTTGTGGTTTGGCCACAACCATCAGATATTCGTGTTACTGTCATAATGGAGTAAAGAGTCACAAAATTATTAAGGTTTAAGAGCCAAGGTTATTTTTTTCTCTTGTCTCAGACATATTAATTGTTGATCAAAATAGTGATGATTTAATAACAGTCAACTGATGGTTTTATTGATCAAGAGAACAGACAGAAGAGAATGGAACGGAATGGAATGGAACAGGACAGAACCGAAGAGATTAGAACAAAACAGAACAGAGTAGAAGAGAATAGAACAGAACAGAATAGAATAGAATAGAATAGAATAGAATAGAATAGAATAGAATATTTCAAAGCTTTACTGGCCACCTGTCCAGTGATGGGCGTGAATGCAGACCCACTTCCATCACTACAACAAATGTAACATATTGATGTCCTTCTCTAATTCTGACATGATTTGCTGCCATTCTTCCCTTCAGTCAATCACAGTAAATCTCCAGATACCCCGGGTCGCACCGTGCCCAGTAACTCACTCTGCTTGTATGTCGCATTAGCAGATGGTGATGCTGTTGAGCTAGTGTGCGTTGATGTATGTGCTTGTGTGGAGAGCAAAACCACAGTGCTGTTTATCAAATTCATAGGAAGTGGGTGTTTTTGAGCGAGGACGTGTCGCACCACCACATCCTGCTGCTGGGAGGTGGCCTCAAATGGGACAGTGTTCACATGATATACAGTAAACAACAAATGCAGGCCAGGTGTCTTGATTTGTGTATTGGTGTACCTGGTATGTGGTTAATTCCTCTTCCTCTAAGACAGTGTGGACTGAGGGTAGGGCATAAGTGGTGAAATTGTCCTTAAAGGAGGGTGAAGAGAAAACCGACTGGGCGGCTAGTGTAGTGTTGTTTGATTATGCTATGTGCCTGAGGATGTGTTTTTTTTTCTTTGCATCACCCTGCACATTCACACATTCTGTTTTACACTATAAGCCACCAACACCACAAACCATGCATGTCACATCAAAATGCAGGGTAAAACATCTAAAAACCTGATGAAAGAATGAGACATTTGAAGTCAAATTCATTGGTGAAATGAAAATAAAAATAGAGTTACCAGAAGCTACAACTTGCTTTTGACATGTCTGAAGAAAAAAAAACACCTACATTTGGACTTCCCTTTCTGCCTCTGGTCATCTTTTGTTCCATTTGACATTCAAGTAATGTATTAGTTTCCCATTAGGCCAGAACAATGGAAAGATGAGGTTTAAAGGCAACTCTGATGCACTGAATGTGCAATTGCAAAATGATTCAGCGCTATCTATGTCAGTGCTGTATCATACACCTGCTGCTATATGTCTTTATTTTACTCATAGAGCCTCAGGGGAAGTGGTAGTGTTCTGTCATCTCAGAAGTTTTCCTCTTTGTTTCTGATTCTGACTCTCACAGAAACCCACACATGCAGCTGTATCTGACCACACACAGTTATAACACAACAGGATGTTGTAGGGTGGATGTTTGAGGTGTGAAGGTTCATAGAAGCCACAAAAAACAATATCTGTTTCTGAGAACTGATAATTCATTATTTGTGGGCCATTAGATTCTGAAACTCTTAATGAAGTCTTTACTATAAGATGAAGTCTAAATTTATCTGTTATAAGGTTTGACCCTTAAAGACTATGAGCTATTTATGTGTTGACTTCCAAGTTATTCTTAATATTATCTTTTTAACTAATTCTTGGAATATTATCCTGTGCTTTTTACATTTACACTTTTACACTTACAAATCTGACATTTTCCCATGTTTAATTTATTGATCATGATGATGTTCATAAAAACTCAAAACAAATCCAATGGTTTTTACATTTCAAAATAGACAAAGATGAATAAAAAGTGACCTTTTCAGCAAAATATATCATTAACTGCACATAAAAGCAAGCCTACAACAATTTTATTGGCGAATCAGTGTTGCAGTCAGTGACCGTGTTTCCATATTCATTACTGACCCTTTGAATGTCCAAATGGGTCTTATCTGATACCACTGAAAAGCTGCATTTTACCTACATTCTTTACCTGTATTAATAGGATTAGTTGTTGAAAAGTTATTAAATATTTGATCCCAGTGGATGGTTTTTGACCACCACTGGCCATTTGGGTTTTTGAAGGTTTAACATGAGTAATTATTATATTTTTGGAAGCTGGAACATTGCAGATTTCTGTATGTGGATTATCAGAGGTGCATCTTAGTGATTATCTATGGAGGTAATGTGACATAAAGATGAATGTTCTGTTGTCCCATGTTTAAAATGGACATTAAAGCATTCACATGAAGAATGATGTTCTCTTTCTTACCCATGACCCTGATAAAGTTCAGTGTTAGAACAAAGTGAAACCCATATATAAGGTAAATGTACTTTACAATGCGTCTGCTGTCATATGAAACTTCATTTGTGGAACATAATACTCAAGAAATGACTGTGAGTAACACATATAGTACACGCACAGACTGAAAACTAAACTTTTCCTCTGCTGCTGACATTTACTGCACAGTCCACACCACTATTCGCTTTACCAATTCCACTTTTATTCTGTGCAGATGTCAGTAGTGACGAGACAATAAGGGAGCAGAGGGACAAACAGAAGGATAGTCATTATCTTCCTTGATTCTGTTTGTTTACAACCAATGCAGAGATTCATCAAATTGGTGCTGTCAGTTCCACGCTGTATTGTTAGACGCCAGAACTGTCAGTTTGAATAAATATTAGGGCAGAATTATTTTGTTCACCACTGCCTTCCTCCAGCATCTAAGCATCAGCATACACTGGGGTTTGTGGAGGACTTCAAGATGAGCCTACTTGATAGCCAGGCTCATGCACAGACAACATTATGATAATGTCCCTATAAGTAGCAGGGGGATGGGCACAGTGTCATCTCTTCACGTAGACAGAGCCAGCAGGGAGTCCACAGTCAAATGCATTTATGGCTGTCTTTGTTGTTGTCTTAGCTCCCATCTGTGTTGTTGTTTTGTTCCGTTCTGCATCTACTCTCAGACATCGTTATCGCTCTAATTAGAAGAATTTCTACCTAAGCCACAAATGGAGAACAAAGTCTTTCAAAAACTCTTTCTTTCTCTTTGTTTGTGTGTGTTTACTACTGTAAATGCAAGTTGGACTTCATGCTTAAAGCGTGGGTGGCTACTTTAGTTATCCCAGAGACTGTCTTCTATGTTTTAATGATTATGCTGTATAGATATGAAGGTTTTTCTGTTTACTGTGGGAGAAATTAGTGAGTGTGAGGGGATGAAGTGGGAAAAGTGTCCCAGGAAGGAACCCGTGATGCCACAAGAACACTGAACGTCCCTCATCCGACAAAGGGCTGTTCAAGCAAGTCGTCTTTGAAAGGTAAATGAGGTAGAAGTGTGGGCAATTCTGGTTTATCTGAGTGTATCAGGAGCTGGAGATAGCCCCAGTGGTGTGTTATCCAAGAAGTCATTTACTTCATTAACCCGGGCAGATCACTGAGGCCTCAGTAATCAACCTTGTCACACGTCCCATTAACTTCTCACTCTATCAGCATGGCCCTGGCTCCTTCAGACACACACACACGTGCACAGATGTAGCTCTACCGCACACATGTGTATGCATGAACATACCCAGCCTATCGCAGCACACACATGTGCACGTTACAACGCACTATTACGTGCTCTTGCTTGTACAGGCAAGGACCTTTTCTCTCCCATACACACATACACAATCCCACATCTCCCTTTCTTTCTGCTAACCCCATTACCTCCGTCAGTCCCAGGGGTCTCTCAGTTCTGATGAACCCTCTGCTGCCCTGTGAGATTAGTGGACTCCCTGAGAAAAGCCCTTCATTGATTGAACGTGAGTCTCTTCTGTTCACAATGTCAGCTCAAGGTTAGCACGTTGGGTCTCACAGCGTAGTGAAGTGCTATAGCTTTGTTTTGAATATCACCGTGCTATTATTATTTTAGCTCTGCTGACTCCACTCCTTGTATTATTCATAAGAAGGTAAAACCAATTATTCAAAATCACCTTCAGAGTCACTCTTTCAGCCACTTTCTCAGTCGCTCCACTTATAACTTCATTCATTAATCGTTCAGTCTTTCTTGTAGTCTTTTCCACTTCTTTATTTAACCTCTCTGTCTCCTGATGAAGCCACAGTTGGAACCGTTGCCACATAAAAGCTTTAGTGTTTAGTAAAGTTGTCTGAATCCTATTCACTTTTATGTTTTGCAAATCAGGCATGAGCAAGCATTTACTCTGACAGGAAGACACGACAAGATGAAGGAATGGGGGCACCACTCAGTCTATAATAGAGTTAGATAAATGGCTGGATTGGGAAGACAGATTGATTTTTTTATGTTGAACTTGATGAACATGAATGATGCACTAGATTTCCTGTTGCGGTGACTAGAGATGAAAGGATTATCTCGATATTTAGATCATTCAGGCAGGAACGTTGCCCTGCACTGCTGTCTCTTTCCTCCCCATCATAATTCAATATTTACAGTTTAAGCTGGAAAACTGCTCCCTCTTGGCTGCCTGTATCTGGTATCCATGGCAACAGATTCAAGAACAGAGTGCCGTCTGTATGTGTCCGTGCATGTGTGTATGTGCGGCTGTCTGTCTGTGTGTAATGTTTACTGATACACTGCAATTGATTGGTTGTTGGGGAGCAGCTGTTGAAACCTCACTCTCAGGGGTCTCTTTGTATTCTTGCACACATCCCAAATCAATAGACACACATCAATGTGAATGCATTCACAACATATACATGTATATTAGGACTTAAAATGCATTTTGAAGTAAAATACTAATGAGCTATTCCCACTCTCTTAAATCAACCCTTGAATATTCTGATTTAAATGGCATAACCTTAACTCTTATTCTAATTTATGCACTAGACTAGATCTTAACCCAGTTCTAAATTCATTAAAAACCAGGCCTTCAAATAACCAAAAGTAAGAATTAAGGCTCTGATAATAACACTATAACTTTCACAGCTTCTTTGTCAAAAATACTATTATTGTGAAGATGTGGTTGGGGAAAAATGTGCTCCCACACATGTGGTAATACAATACTGGCCCCGTGCCCATAAGAGGAAAAAGGAGCAAATGGGTGATAAAGAGTTGCTGTGGTATTGTTATGAAAACACTTCCAATGAAATGCAGTCTTTAAACAACACATACACACACCTGCATGAACAAACACACACAGACCACGTTTGTGTATCTAGTCAATGTGCCACAGCAGGGGAAGTGAAAAGCAACAACACCCAAACTGCTGATGCTATTGCAGATTTTTAACTACAAGAAACTGTGCCGGCTGTTTATATGCTACTGAGCACCCAATCACAAATACCTCCCAGCGGGTGTTCTACACATCGGCATGCACACACACACATACACACACACAGCCAAATCAACACACAAACACACATATACACATGCCAGGGATGAGTAACAGCTACTAACTGTGGGGCACCAAGACAGAAAGGTCATCTGACATCATTTGCATCACTTGTTAATGTTAAAGGATGTTTTCCATACAAGGAAGGTCAGATTTTGCATGAAGCCGTGATATAAACATAACGTCTGACCATGATGAATTAATGGAACAACTGTGGCTTGTGCATGGTTGGTTGATGTGGGTTTTCCACACTGCTATAATTTGACATAAGGGGAAAGCACCAGCACACACCCACAGACCCACATGTGTTCTGCCTTCATTCACCCACTCATTCCCTCTCACACATCCACCTTGTCTTCCTCTGAAGTCAGAAGAGCTACGTCTGTCAAATTCATATATTACATTACATCTACTCTTTTTATACCTGTCAAATAACATTAATTCATACCGTTTGTGCTAAGCCATTCCATGATAAACATTCATTGATATATTTATTGGCAGGTTTTGAGAAAGTTCCCTGTTAAATCTACACCAATGATCTTATAAGGTTGATATATTTACTCACGACTCAGCAGAGATTACATTATTGTGGTGTAGATTTAGAGACAACTACTCTATACTGTATATGACTTCTTTAAAAAGTACAAGATAATCAGTGAAACTCAACTATCCATGTTTTTTTTTAAGAACTGACTGAATTTGATCTTACATTTGATGTTTTTTTAAATAGTTGTCTGAGTTAGTAAGTTCAGCATCTGTACCTGTGAACAGATCAGTATGGACATATAGCAGGTTAAAATCCGACACAGAATCGTCTTTTTCACCAAGTACGTAAGCACATACAAGGAATTCTTTATAGAACTTGTCTCTCTAGTAAGTTATAAGATACAAAATACAAAAATGAAAAAAATATATAATGAAAAATGCAAGAAAAATAAAAGTAACAGTAAAGTTACGGTATCAGTTTATATACTGATTAGTGTCATTTTTACAGCAATTGTGGATCAAGGGAGAGTATTAACTGTAAAATAAGTGTTTACATTATGATGTGAGGATGTTTTGGGAATGTTTCCTCTTAAAAGTACACTAATGATTTAGCAATCCAACTTTATTTGTAAAGCACTTTAAAACAACCACAATGGACCAAAGTGTTGTACAGGAAAATAAAGAAAGAAAGAAAGAATAACAGAGTAAAATACAGAAATAGATTAAATAGATAAAATCTGTATCAATTAAAAACAACAACAAATACAAAATAAGAACAATAATAAAACAGCTGACTAAGAACGATACATTTAAAACATCTCACACGGTTTCAAAAGCCAATCCATCTTATAAGAGTTACATATTTACTCATGACTCAGCTGAGGTTACATTTACTGGGGTGCAGATTTGGAGAGAACTACTCTGTCTGTATTTAAAAGTATACACAGCTATGATTAAGATAAGCAATGAAACTCAAATAGCCATGATTTTTGAGAATCGGCTGAATGTAATCTTAGATTTTATGGTGTTTTTAATAGTTGTTTGAGTTAAAGTTCACCATCTACACACAGATACACAGCACAGGTCAGTACTTGGATTCTATGGACATGTAACAGCTTCAAATCAGAATAATCTTTTTCTTTTGCCTAATACTTAAACACGTACTAAGAAATCTTTGATGATGCTGTCTCTAGGGAATTATAACATACGAGACACAATATAAAATAAGAAATAAATTATTTAAAAAAATGTAAGAAAAGTAAAATAGGAGGAAAAAAAGAAGCAACATAAAGTCCCAATATCAGCTTATATACGGTGTAGTGCCATTTTTAAAGCAATTGTGGCTCAAGGGAGTGTGTTAACCGTAAGATAAGAACCAGAATAATGTTTTGGGGGTTTTTTTGCCAAGTATACATATACAAGGAATTCTTTGTAGATGTTGTCTCTCTGATAAGTTAAAAGATAAGATACAAAAGAAAAAAACACTTTATTAAAAATGTAAGAAAAGTCAAATAAGAAAAAAAAAAGCAGCTACAGTATCAGTTTATATACTGTTTAGTGCCATTTTTAAGGCAATTGTGTTCAAGGGAGAGTGTTAACTGTAAGAATCAGAATTATGTTGTTTTTGGTTTTTTTTGCCAAGTCTGTAAACATAAACAAGGAATTCTTTGTAGATGTTGTCTGTGATAAGTTAAAACATACAAAATAAAAAAAAATATGATAAAAAAAATGTAAGAAAAGTCAAATAAGAGAAAAAAGCAGCTTCAGTATCTGCTTATATACTGTATAGTGTCATGTTTAAGGCAGCTGTGGCTCGAGGGACAGTTTTCCTGTACAATAAGTGTGTAGAATATGAGGTGAGGATACAAAAACACAACACCATGTGTATACGTGCAGTCCCGGAGGGGCAGGGGGCTTTGAGGAAGCATGGGGGGGGGGGTTGCAGGAGGAGACGCGCTGAGCTTGTTGCCGCCAGGTGGAGGCGATGTCGCTCCTCCTCTCTTCTCCTCTCCTCTCCTCCCTCTGCTCTGCTCGGCCAGAGCTTTCAGTCTGCTGGGTGAGATCATTACCAGACACCAGGCTCCGGGACCTGACATTCACCGATCAGAAAAGCAGCGAGAGACACTCAGAGACAGAGGGAGAAAGCCTTGATCCGACACAACCTGCGAGCGAAAGCGACCCGAACCACCACCTCCGCCAAGGCCCCTGCGTCGCCTTGCACTGACGGCAGAACGCGCGGTCTCGTCGCTGACATTTCCCGACTGGATTTGGGGTTGTAGTCGGATGCGGGCTTGTTTTGACTGCAGCAATAGCCCTACTCCCCCCTCCTCCTCCTTCTCCTCCTCCTCCTCCCTTACCAACCGTGTAGCGGATTTGCGAGGGATCTTAGCGCTGTGCAGCTCCCCGAGTGACCAGCGATCCTGCAAGGCACTCTGCACGGCACGGCACGGCACGGCACGGGTCGATCCGCACCAGCCTCTAAAGATCTTATTTCACAGAGGAATTGGACATAAGCGCCAAGTTTCCGATTGGATTTTTTCCCGTGCGGCTACCTTGCTTCTGTCATCAGATCGTCTGCAAATCCTATTTTCGCCTTTTTTTTCCTTTTCCAAAGCACCGTTGACGCCATTTTCCTCCGGGTTTTCTGTCAAAAAAATATATATACATATATTCTGGCACCGTTTGACAGCTCCCCAGGAGGCTGTCATCTCATCCGTCGCTTGTGTAAAATGTGTCTAAATGGATTGTAAATGATCTTGATAAAATATTTACACGTTAGAGCCGAGTGTGTGACAACATTAGACATGGGTAAGTAGCCCCGGTTGACTGGCCACATTCCACACCTGAATTCATGTCTCCTGTAAATGTGATAATGTTTTTTTTGTGGGGTTTTTTTTTGGTCATGCTATAATACTGTGAGTGTGCTTGTAGGCAGCCATAACCTTTTAGTCGTATTTATTTTGTCTGTGTCATTTAATTGTTAAATTGTCCAGAAATAATAGAAATTGCTTGTGGTCACATGCCAAGAAATTCGACAAAACACACGCAGGAGTGTGCACGTTCACACTAAAACGCGCACATGCATGCACGCAGACACAGAGCACCCCAAACAATACTCTACCCCATCAGTCTCCATCCATTATTCCTGTTGTAATACCTTGATTGATTTATATAATTAGGTGGCAGTAAGATAAAACACCTAATTAGGTCAATAGGATGAACTGTCCACTACACACTCATCAAGGAGCAGCCAAAACCACTGCTGCGCACACTCTTAGTTCAGATGTTTTCCTACTTGGGTGGACCTCTTGCATCTTCACTGACACTGGTAGTCCATCACATAGTATCACTGTCTCTGACATGCACCAAGCAGATGGTTGCTACTCTTTTACTCCATCATGCTATTTCGCATTTCATACTGTCATGTGTTGAGTTTTTGCAATTTGCCAAGATGTTTGGTTGCAAATAGTTCATATATGTTTCCAGATGGAGTTTCAGAGGCTGGTGGTTGATGAAATGTCACATGAATGAAGCCGGTTGCAAGTTGAGGAATGCTCAGCATGCACGTTACACCTTTGACTTTGAAATGAGTTGGGGTATATTTTTTTTAATATACATGGCGTGTCACTGTTGCTACAGTTGTAAAACACCTGGATCCGTACAGATGTGACATCCACGTTGCATGTCACGGCTTGGTGGGAGGAAGCGCAACTCTGCTCTGGTTGCATTTATCAGTAGCTGTCCAATTTCACATGGCTAAGAGGTAAATGTTAGAAGCATTGCGGCCAAAAGTAATGGGTAAGCGTTGGTAGTGTGGAAGAGGTGACGTGACTGAAAGTGGATTGAAGTGCTCCAGTATTATCAGCAGCTCTTCTATATGTCAGCTTAAGAAGATAAATAGACAAGCCTGAATGAGTCAGGAAATTGGGAAAAGTGTGGGAAAATGGTCAGGTCTGTAGGACATATGGGGATATACATCTGGAAATGAACGGTAGAGGAAAAAAGAGGAAGGCAATTGTACGAGGACTGTGTGACTAGGTGGAGAGGAGTGGGGTTTGGAGATAATTGAGGTGATTTAGACAAGGATGGAACCATCGATCTTGTCTTGTTAACAGGTTTGGGAGAGTTGAAAGTCCGGCAGCATTTTTGTGGTGTAAAAGTATTAAGCGTGCTAATAAACCCCCCTATTAGGAAATGAGATGCCCATGCCACCTTTAAATTAAAGCATGAGAAATCGATTAGGTGTATCCCCCCTCTGAGCTGGATACCTCGGGTTGAAATAGGATCACAGAGAGGGGGAGGAGGGAATGTGAACGGGATCCAAGGACAAATCTAACTGTTGGCAGGCTCTCTTAACAGAATATCAGCACTGGAGCACCTTTTGGCAGAGTACACAGAAGGGAGGGAGGGAGTGAGAGGTAGGAGGTGTAGGGGAAAGGAAAGAGGTAGCACACAGAGAAGAGAGGAGAGAACAGAGGTTGGGGGGTGAGGTGTGGGGAAAGAGGAAGACAGTTGGGGAGCAGGGGAGGTGTTTTTGCTGACAGCCATTTTGTGGCTTCTGCTGCAGTTAAAATGGTTTAACATTCATCTCCTTCTGCGGGGTACTTAGGTGAGGATGGTTTTAGTGCTACCTGGCATATGGCTCATCCAGAGAAGTGTGTGTGTGTGGAACTGCACGGTGCAGCCTGAGGTCCATCATTTTATATTATGGCTGTCGCACACATGGTACATACATGAGTGTCCTTACAGCGGTCCTACACATGCTTCTGCCATTCATGCATCTTTCCTTGTATCGTACATGCAAATACAAGTCCATAATGCTCACTTAAAATACAATAGGCTCAGATGGGGTCATTGCAAAAAGATTGTTTCCTTCACCCTGCCGTAAGAAGTAATAGGTTTCCAGCTTGAAAACTGATGCCTGCGCCCACTAGATTTGGAAAGTACGAAGCTGGGGCCATTCCTTTTGATTTGCTTCAAAGATTGGATCCTTCTAGAAACATTAGTTTATGTGATTGCCCCTACACTAGAGGGCTAGAATAAAAGAGCAAAAAGAGATAAATGAAAAATGAAAATGGCAGACAGACAATGTTCATCATCCCTCTGAGATACTCATCTACAGCCAGAGATAGCCAAGCCGTTACTACACACTCACATCAAAGAAGAGGAGGAAAAAAGACTCTTCACCTTGTGCAATCACATGGGTGTTTGGTGTGCTTGTGGATGTGTGAATGTGTGCGCCTGTGTGTGTGCGCATCTGTCTGCATGTTTGTATGAGCTATTTGTGAGTCCACCTCAGGCACTGGGCTGCTGGGTATGCAGCCTTAAAAGGTTGTGTTTCTGCTGCCATCTCCCTCTCTCCCGCTCTGTGTTTCTCACCCACACTCTGACTCTTTTCTACCTCTGTTTTGTCTCCCTGTCTGTATCATTCACCATCTCGCTTCTGTCCATCTGTAATCCATTATCAATTGTTGTCATAATTGTTAAGAACAAGGCAAAATTTAGAGGAGTGTCTCATTTACAGCCTTTCACATCCAGCACAGGGAATGACCTTATGCTATTTGAGAGGGAAGCTGGTTAGCGCTGGCAGTTTTGAGAACATAATAAAGCTATTTATGCAGTGAGTCTGGCTTCTCACAATCACCCTGCTGTCTGAGGCTTGTCGAGGTGTGTGTGTGTGTGTCTGTGTGTGTGTGTGTCAGTGTGCTTGTGTGAAAAAGAGAGAGAGAGAGGAGACAGTGAGGCTCAGGCTAGGCGAGTGAGGCCCGAAGAGGGGTCAGTCTTACATAAACTCTCAAACTGTCTGCCAGTAACAGAGAACTAACACAGCTTAGGGCACTGAGCAGGGAGGGAGGAGTAGTCATGACCCATGTAAGTACTTTGCCCAGTAATGGCCCAGAATGAAGACTGTAGTAATATATAATGACATTTTGCTGTCACACTGGCTTCAAGTGGAGAGGTGGTACCAAGTAAGAAAAACACAGCCCGTAGCAGAGGTCAGGATTTCAGATAAGGTACTTTTTGATGTGTGTAGTGTGTGATGTTGTGTTTGGCAGCTGTCTCTTTTTCCTGTCATTGTCGACAGTCACATGACAGACAGGGTGGCTTTCACACATGCCATAAGGGCGAGTCACTGCGCTGACATTAGGGACTGTGAAGCTCCTGGAGGACCAAACAGGGTTATATGTCCACTGCACATTCAGCCAGGATCTAACCCTAAACAGTCAAAGACCACACTGCTTGTTTGCCATGTTTTACCCCATTAATGACTAATTGCCTGACATTATAGTTGGCTATTTTTGAAGCATAAGAAACATTTCTGGATTAATTCCAAAACCTCTGGACAGTGGGTGGTTTGCTTTCGTTTTAATGTGGTAGGCTTGAAATGTGAAAGATCTATCAAATTGTACAGCTTATTTATGCCAGTGTTTCCGCTTTATGGGATGTTTGTTGTTGTTTGGTTACACAGTGAGAGTGAAATTTTAGATTCCAGACTGCCAGAATCCAAATGTAGTCATTCACAAGTTTTGTTATTTGGGGGAAAAAAACCAAAGTCAAACAATAACCAAACAAATACAGATTACAGAGGATTATGTGAATTTATATTGTCTTGACTCGCGAAATTCTTGACTCATTCTGAAATCGATGAGTAAAATACTAGTTTGGCTGATGGGCAATGCCAGTGTTATTTCTCTGCATTTATTCTGTTTTGGCTGTTTTCTGAGTAAAAAAACATCTTGATTATTAAAAAAAAAAGTGTCTTTCAGGTCCATTGCAATCTTCATCAACTTTTCTAAGTCTGTATTTTTAGCCTGAATAGAAATGCCTACATAAGTACTTTTTACAAGCTCTTAATCATACCATGCTGAATGACTGCAAAATTAGTCAGTGCCTGGAATTTAAAAAAACATTCTAAAAACAGTACTGTTTTGAGAATTGCTTGACAGTGGTTTAATAGCGATGTAGACTATAATCAATGTGTAACTAATGAGCTGTAACATACAAAGTCATCACATATTTCTTAAAATCACTTTTGGTTGTCACCACTTTAGAACGAACAGTCTATATCAACAAACCCTATGAATCAGCTGTTTTAAAAGCTTTAAATGAGCAATTCTGTCCAAATTTAATCCACTAAAGGCAGACAAATGTTTCCAACTGTTGACTTTGACCCCGTAGTTGTTGAGTTTGAGGAAATACTGCTGTGGATTATGATTATTCAATCACACTGTAAGCATGTGCTGTTGGGCCTGTTGGGTATTATGATGGGGATCAGCTGTTAGTACAGTAGTGTGAGCTGGTACAGGAGTGCACAGAGAGAAAAACACACACACATAGTGTAAAATTGGCATAATACTGTAAACCTCTTGTGCACCCAGGTCACCGAATGTCTGGAGGAAGCAGTAAGGATTTACTTGAGTCATGTCTGCAGGTAGTGGTCTAGTCTGGGTTCACATCAGTCTAAATTTTGTCAGTCAAAGCTCAGTATGTGAGACAGCATTCCCCACTTCCAGCTCAGTCATGCCTCATGTCATATTGACTGATGGGATTCCCTGGAGCTGTAGTGAGAAGTGTAGTCCAGTGTTTGTTTTGGTTGCTTTCTGTTTATACGCCAGTGTGTTAGTAACCTAGTGTAACTTCATATGTGTGTATGTGTCCTTGTGAGTATGTAATATATATCTGTGTCTGTGTGTGAAATGATCCAAAACAGAAAACCTGAATCCTCTGAGAATTGGCGACCACAACTTTTCTCTAGAGAGCAGAAATAGCAGCAGAGGTGCAGAAGTGTAATCTCTGACAGTAACATTATCATTTGCATGTGTAGTTATGCATGCAGCAATATGTTTTTTTAATATATGTGTATAGCAATGCCACTGCATGCGTGTGTAAAACAGTTCAGACGCTGTTTTTTCCAGACCAGCTCGTAAACCACATCTGGGGAAAGAATTTAGATTCCTTCCCTCCATTTTTCTCTGCTGCCTTCCCTTTCTCCCTGCGTGATTCCCTCCTCCTTCCCTGCTCTGGTGAACAGAAAAAAAAAAAAAAAAGAAGTCAACTTCTTTCATTTTTTTCTGTCTTGTGTCCTCAGGCTAACTTCAGCCTGGTTTTAGAGCAGAGAGGAGGAATGTCTTATTTTTCACTGATCACTCTAGTGTCTTCAGATGTGTCTGGGAATGTAATGAACGAAGAAGGGAAGATGAGAAAATTAGCAAAGAGTGAGTAAGGAGTGAGAAGACAAGTGGTAGCAGTGTCAAAAAAATGAACTATCTTATGCATAGCACAAAATGCAAATAAGAGTGTAGCAGCGTGTCTCTGCAGCCTTGCAGTGGTCTTCTGTGTTTGTGTTCATACATAACAGGGAGCTAATGATGTTGATGACAGCATGCAGGTCTGTGCTGAGAGGTAGCACCTTAATGTGAGCCAAGGGGATGACAGGAATCTGTTTTTGTAAGCCCTCTGTTCCTAATCATGTTATTCACCTGCTCTCTTTGCAGACTGTCCCTGGCTTCGCTATGTTCCTGTGGGGCAATCAACCCAACCTCAATAGCTGATTGATTAAAAAAAAACAACAACAGCCAAACAGACTACTGTTTTCTGACTTCCTATTGGCTGGCTGCCACAGCTTCCCCCATCCTGACTGGCTCTGGCGGGAGTGTGGATGGAGCCTAGGGATCTGGTTGGCACGGCCCGACCCAAAGAGGCGGAGTTACAGGGAGGTAGGGCGGGGCCAAATGAAGAGGACCAGGAAGGAGCAGCACGTGTCAATTTGTTGCGCAGCAATGATGTGATTAACGGTGCAATCAGCGAAGGGGAGGGGCTAGAGGAGCAGGGGGAGGGTCTTTTGGAGGAGCAGGAGTTCTCCATCAAGGAAGCAAGTTTCCAGGAAGGAAGTCTTAAATTAAAGATTCAGACCACCAAGCGCACCAAGAAGCCCCCCAAGAACCTTGAGAACTACATTTGCCCACCAGAGATCAGGATGACCATCAGACCTCCAGCAGGAGAAGGCAAAGGTGGACGACAGGGGCGAACAACCAGCGGGACAGGAGGAGGGCGGGGCCCGAAGGATGAGGAGCGAGGACCACCCAGAAAAAGGGTAAGCTGTAAAAACCACTGCTTCCGTGACAAGTTTTCAAGTATGACTGTAACGTGGCATAATCGGCTAAGTTTTTAGTTTCAGTTTTGAGTTTTCACACAGAAAATGTCCTTTTTTTAATCACAACATCTTTGAGTTAAGCCACTTAGTCTCTGACAACACACCTCTTCCAGAACCTTTCTTTCAGTAGCTCCTTCCCAAGCTTGGTTACACAGAGTAGGGTCAAAGTTTGCTGTGTAATTGAAACCAGTCAGGGCTAGCTGAGATCACACAGTAACACGCAAACACACACCGAAACACACTCACTCACATAGGAGCTGAGAATAGGGCTGACATAAGCAAGTGACAGCTGGTGTCTGCTCTCTCCATTTGTGGTCATGTACACAGAGACCTCTCCTCTCCTCTCCTCTCCTCTCCTCTCCTCTCATTCGATCACCTCTTGCGGGTCGCGCCCCTTCACTCCCCTGCTATCACACTCTTTACTCGTGGCGTGGGGTTTGGTGTGTGTGACTCTGTGTACGTACAGGTCCTTGGGGGAATCTAGTGTTTGCAGTGGTTGTTGACCTACACAGTGGTGTGTGTGTCCAAACCTGACAGCCGTCTTGATGTCACTGAGCTCAACAGGCTCAGCAGGAGTCAAGGCGTCATGTTGTCAGTGTGATGCTTGCTGCTGTTTTGTGCTGTTGTGCTTTATTTAATGGTTAAAGCTTAAATTTAGTTGGCTTATGAGGCTCCATGAGCTTCTTCATGTCATGACTGTTTTCATGCTATGTCAGAGTTGAACTACTTACTGTATAATAAGATTCTGGTAGAGTCTGAAAAAATAAGTGTGGGCTGTTTAAATTGACTTGTCATTGTCAAAGCTGATTCAGCTAGAATTAGACGTTGATGAAACCCATGACACATATGTGGTATTTGGAGCTGATATTCTTGACATTTGGAAAAGTTTTGTGTCAAACTTTATCGCCACAAGAGACCATCAGTGTAATGCTTTTAAGCTGACTGTCAAATCAAAGAGTACAATTTAATAATGTTTCAACAGTATTTATTTGGAATGTAGTCATTGAATGGAAGGGATTAGAAGTAATAAGTAACACTAAGTTAATAAGTGTTCATTTCTCATTTCAGTGTTGATAGGGGACACATTTTTATACCCTTTATGCATAATCATGATGTAGAACCACTCAAGTTTTCTGCTGGGAGGAGGATATGGGGACAACAGAGAGAGCTGGCTGCATCAGAGACAAAGTAGCCCAGTTTCAAACTCATATATTTTATCATTGGCATAAAAAGCACATACTGATAAAATAAGAATGCCTAATACTGGATCTAATGGGTGATAACTGGCCCAAATGATTAACAAGTGTACCTATAGACTATATATAATTATAAGAGGATGGATAAACCATGACATATCCCATCAGTTAATGAACTGCCATTTTGAAGCCATCAGTTTGTAGTTTGGTTGTTATCATGTTGGCTTTTTGGGAGCTGATGTGATCATATTTGGACAAAAAGGGGTGGAGCTGCTGGAGTGGAAGGACTTAGAGCTGTTTATGAGGGGTCCTGGGTGAGCTAATACTATAAGACTCAGTTGGTACAACCGTACACTACATCAAACATTGTCTAACGAAATCATGTTACGCCCTTGTTAGTTTAACCTGTTAATCATAACTACAGTGGAGTTGTCTGTCAGGGAAAAACACATTTAGTTAAAAAAACAGAAGCTCCAAAAGTCTGACTTGTCAAGCGAACAAGCTGTCACACACACTTATCAGTCAAACCCTGACACAACCATCAAGGCCTTCTATTTGAACAAAGATCTTATTAATGGAGGAAAAATGTAAAGATGGACCTGGGTCCAAATAAAATGAATGAGTTAAAAATGACACCTTTAGTATTGATATTAACTTTAGGTTTAGAGAGAACTTCAATCTACGTCTACTGAGCCCAGATATTTCTGCATTGGCTTCATTTTGGAGCTGAGGTTCTTGCCCCTTGAGTGTAAATCACATGAACTATTTGTACTTTAAAAATAAATATCTCAGTCCAAAACACTGATGAATACAGTGTGACCGTGTGAGTGTATGTGGTTGATGTATCAAATACGAAACTGCTACTGGATGGAAAGGACTAGCCCGCAAAGTAGAGCTATGTGGGTTTTGCTTTGTCAACCATGAATTTTGACATACAGTGTAGTCCACACTTTCAGATCGTTGTGTAACAAGCTACGATAAACTGTAATGAGCATGACCGGCTGCCTGTTTTCTACCAAAAACACTGATGACATGCATGTGTAAAGTTGTCAGCATTTACTTTTATGAACATGCTAAGAGAGTTTAGCCATCCCATGTCCCCAATCGAAAGCCCAACGCTACGGTGTGATGGACAGAGGTTGTCATAGTGACAGTCTCTATTGAGATTTGAGGTTTAGGAGGGGGGGGAGAGGGGAGGATGTGTTAGTGTTGATTCAGATCAGTTTCAACCCTTCATCCCCTACATGCTGTCCCTCAATCACACCCCCATCCCCCTTCCGCCACCCCGGTACCCCCCGCCCCCCTCCAACATCCTTTCCCTCAATCCACTCGTCACCTGCCACCCCTTGGGTGTAATACAGGCAGGCTCAGTGGAGAGGAACGGGTTAAAGAGAGAGGCTGGGCTGTTCTGTCTCTCTCTTTCCTTGTGTGTGTGCGTTTATGTGTGTGTGGTGTGTGTGTGTGGAGGTTAAATACTCTCTTTGTGGTGTGTATGAGGCTGTGTGTCAGGAGAGGAGGGGAGGCAAGGGGGGAGCAGATGGACAGCCTCTTTACTCTCTTTTGTATTGTGTCCACATCTACTCTTTCCCTCTTTCTCTCTTTATCTTTTATCTGTCCCTCTTTCTCTGCTTTATCCCTCGGTCTTTTCTTCCCTCATGTCTTCCTCCTTTCACCCACTCTTTTTCACCACTCTTTTCTTTCTCGGTTTCCCTCTTTCACCCTCTGTTGTCTTGTAGCAGATGGCAGCATGGGGTAGCAGCAGCAGCAGCAACAGCAACAGAGCAGAAGTGTGAGCAGGAGATGGGGAGAGGAGAAGGGGGTTGTGGAAAGAGGAGGAGGAGAAAGGAGGTGGGGGTCAGGCATATGGAGAGCCTGGTTAAGGGGCCCCCTCAGAGGGAGTGTGTATGTGCGTGTGGTACTGTGGTGAAAAGAAGGAGGGGGAGAGGCAGGATACAATAGATGCCCATTAAGACAGAGATTTGACTCTAATAGACAGAGAAAGAGAAAGACAGACAGACAGATAAGTAGGCAAACATGTAAAATGGTGGAAAGAAAGACATGGAAATCATGTTCTTTAGTCAGTCTCCCCTTTGTAGCAACAGAAGCAGAGCTCCAAGTGCATGGCCAGAACACCCCAAAATACAGTACAGGCACTTTTACGAGTTACACTTTCACATACCTGGACTTAAGACTCTAGAACTTCTCATGAGTATTTGTCAATAATTAGCCAGTTTTTAAAAAGAAAAATAATAATTATTACAGTTTATAATCAAGGAACTCCATATTTCATTGTTTTTGTTTTCATATTAATCTCGTGCCATTTTATATTATTTTAAAGACAAAGTTGCATAGATTCTCTTCTATTCAGTGTATTTTGTTTGACATTGGATGTGGGTAATGACTATACCGTGAACATCATGTCCAGCTTGTCACATATTTTTACTACCTTTAATAGATACTCGAAGGATTAATGTAAATACAGTATTTTACAGAAATGTCTCCATCATATGTCATCTATAGCATTAACGCTGCCACACTAGCAATTGAATTCAAGTTTATTAGTGGTGACTGTATAGAGATCGTGTCGTGTGTTTTTGACATCTTACATGAAAAATTGGACATCAGCATATGAATTGTACATGTTAATTCATTTTATACCAGGATTAGATTTTTTGCCAAGTCATAGTTTAAGTAAACGCTAGTAAATGACAGTTTCAAGAAGGCAGGATGTGAGGGATGGTAAAATCATGCAGGTTCTTGTACTTAAAGTGAATCTCACCCATTTTATCATCTTCAGAGCAGACATCTGTAACCAGGGGGTCAACTAGCAGGCGTGTTGTGTCGGAGGACAGACCCACACACACACATAAGCAGGATATGATGGGCTCCCCTTCTCTGTCTCCAGCTGACATCACACACATGCTGAACGTCCTCTCACACACAGCTCTTTGTCTGGGCACACTGTGCGCGTTTGGAAGATGAATGCATGTGTTCTAACGTATTGAGTCCTGGGTCAACCACTGCATCACTCCCCCAGACACACATGCCCACACACACACACACACACACACACACACTTAGACACAGTTATCGGTCCAGTGCCTACACATTGGGGAGCATACGCAAGCTAAAATGCATACACTCTCTTTCCCTGACTCTGCCTTGCTCGCTCTCTCCATCTTACACACACAGACAAACACACGCACAAATCATGTTGAGCGGTGATTGCAGTAAGAGAGAGTGTTTGCCTGGTTATCTGTCCAGTTCTCTGGACGTGCCAAATGTGGCTCTTAATCCATTTCACTATCTGTGGGGAAAGATAAGCCAGAGCTTTTCCAGGAGTCCAGGCCAGGCCTCCTGTGTAGTTGTTGTTGTGTATGTGCTTGCATGTGTATATGTGTGCGTATTAGTGGGTGTATACGAAACCCTGACGCTAGACACACACTTATCTTGTCTTGACAGCCCCTCTGCTTGGTGGTCCCCCTGGCTGTGTGTGTGTGTTGCTGCTTGGTGGTCTCCCAGCAGTGTTTGGGATTATTATGTGTTAGTCAAGTGCATTCACAAGGAAATTAATGCTGCCACAGTTACAACGCCAAGTGTGTGTGCATGCAAAGTGCGCACATGCATGTGTGTGAAATGGTTAGCCTTTTGATGTGAGCTTTTTTATCCCTGGCTGAGATGGCGGTTGGTGACCTGAGGGACTTGATGAGCTCATAAAATAGGACCGTGTGTGTGTGTGTGTGTGTGTGTGTGTGTGTGTGTGTGTGTGTGTGGAACCTTGTGCTTCCCCAAGGAGAGCAATTCTGAATTGATTTATGAATTTGTATGAGTTTAAAGGGTCACCTCTATGATGGTCTGACCAAACTTTCATATTAGGCCTTTTTGGTGTGTGTCATTATGGTGAAAATAACATGGCTTTATTTTGGTGTGTGTGTGTGTGTGTGCATGCTCTCAGCGTGCAGCCTAAAGAGCTGGGAATGCTTTAAGGGGCGTTTCCTTGTGGTTGATGGGGGATGGGACTTGTGTATGTGTTTGTGCGTATGTGTGTGCATGTGTGCTTGCATGCTGGGGAGGGGTGAGTGATTTAGCACCGCTGAAACACCAGCTGTCCATCTGCGTCTGACCCCCATACACACTCTGTACACACTTGAAACACACACCGACACACACACACACACACACACACACACACACACACACACACACACACACACACACACACACACACA